>WEIV01022615.1:62860-98638 GCA_013390005.1 Calyptomena viridis | reverse complement strand
CCCCCGCGCCCCCCGCCGCCCTGTCCTCCCTCCTTCGCCCAGTCCCATCCCTCCCCCTGTATTTCGCTTTTAAACTGCAGCTGTTGAAGCTAAACCTCCTTTGCAAAAAAACAGCATTTCCTCCCACATGTCCGTGAATTGTGGGTAGTGTAGTTTTTTTTGTTTCAGAAACGCCTTTTTTTTTTTTAACGCTTTTTATTGGTATTGTTTTCTGATTTAGCCGCGGTGTATGTTCTCTTGGGTTTTCAAACGAAGATTTTTTCTCTCATGGCTGAAGCTTGGTGGGGAGATTTGGGACCAACCAAAGGGCACCAAAGGGGATGGTCGCCTTAATTGCAGAACCCGTAGCCCTCGGCTGGATGGGTTCTAATTCCAGCAGTGTGAAACGCAAAGCTCTCCACAGCAGCAGTGGGACTAAAAAGTAGCTGGAACAGGGAATAAGAAGCATCTGAGGCAGCAGCAGCCTTTGGGAAAGTTGTAAACTTTTGTTATGGATGGTTTGAGGAATAATGCTGCTGGCTGGTCCTGCTGGTCATCAGCCAGCTAAAGATCTGAGCACCAGGTGAGGTGCACGTGTCCAGCTTTTCACAGAATCACAGAATGGATAAGGCTGGATGGGACCACTGGAGGTCATCTGATCCAACCTTCATGCTCAAACAGGTTTCCTTACAGCACGTTACTCAGGATTGTCTCCAGGCAGTTTTGTAGTATCTCCAGAGATGGTGACTCCTCTTAATATGTGCAGTATTGAAAGGACAAATACATTTTATGTATTTTATTTCAAACTTTATATAAGTTTACATAAATGGTGACTGGCTTCAAAACATCCATAAACACTGAAACACCTAAGTGACAATTAATTCTCTTTGGTACATCTTTATTTTTCATGCCCTAAGCAAATACAGAATTAATGATGTGAGATGAAACAGAAACTAAGCCTGCACTGAAACACTTTCCAGAACCAAGAACTAAAACTTCTCTATGTAATGAAATATAAGTGCATCATTTTCCTGCTATGATTATTTTAATGTAAATACATAGTGACTCTTTGCTCTGGGATACAAAGGAGCTTGGACCAGTGGAATCATGCCATTAAATTTCTCAACAAATGCAAGCACACCTAAGGAAAAATAAATAAATTTCGAGATTAGAAGAAAGGAGAAGAAAGAAGAAATTAGATCAATGGTTCTCTTCCAAGCATAAAACACTGGTTAGGGCAAAATGACAGTATGCATGTTTATGGCAGACTGAATTTCCTACACAATGTATTGATAGTGCAGTAAAATGCCATCTTCTTAAAGGGGTTGTTTCAGGACGACTTACTGTCAAAACTGTGTGACTTCAACTGATGGACTGATCATCCTGAATTAAAATTGCAGGTTTTGCATCCAACAACATATTCTGTACCACTTAAGAGCCAATACAGCTCTTTTTCGATAATAACTGGTGGATGATGAATGTTGGGTGGGTTTGTCCTCTGTCACTTGTTTCTAAAGAGGACACTTGAGGAACAGAGAGGTAGAAATTGCTTTGCCAGTGCTGCTTGCAGTACAGTACAGCAGCACAGAGCTAAGTAAATGTCTTTTAGTCCTTCCCATCCCACAATCTCAGCAGGCTGGATTAGCCCCCGGGCAGGTAGGAAAGACTGGAGCTACTGGGTCATCCTGACAAGTGAATGCCACAGGACAAGGGGAGGCAGATTTGCTCCTTTCCACCCACAGCAGGTGGAAAAAAACCAGTACATCATTACATTTTTCTTCTGTTTGCACTTCTCAAAGCATTGGCTAAGCATTTATTTTAAACTTCCCAGTCTCTGTGCAGGGCACAATTACAGTCACCAGCCCTGAGACAGAAACACTAAGAGCCCGCTCAAGTTACAAGCAGCTTACTACCATGTAGTACAAGAAAGAATGAAATTAGCATCTTCCGAATGAAATATCCTGCAGCCTCCAGAAGGTGCTGAAATCCCTTGACATTTCCAAGACTCTTTCACACTTTTCAAACAAGCTCGTCACAGTTTCTCAGAGCATCATGGATTTGGTGAAACTGCATATTCTGTGACTCTAGTTTCACTGAAGCTTCAGCCAGGTCTGCTTCAACTTGGTTGTCTCTGGTGTTCTGGTCAACTAGGAAATTGCATTATCTCATTCTAATTAAATCAGCTTTTCCTCTTCAGCTGGAGTTTTCGTTGGGTTTTGGTCGTGCCTGTCTCCTTCTCGCTGCTGTGAGTGATTAAGGCATTAGCACACCCCACCCTGGAGTGGCTGAGACAAGCTGTGGGCAGAAGGGCAGGGCTCCTGTGCCCGAGTCCATGGTGCTCTCTGATGGGATTGCTGGAGATGTAAGGCCAGGCTGTGATAAGTAAGAATTAGGAGTGTCTGGTGATGCTGTGAGTTGTGTTTCCTTCTGCTGTTCATTTGGTGCACCCGCCCATGTCTCATCATAGCATGGCCATGCTCCATTCTACAGGCACTCCTTCCAGCATCACTGTGTCTCCATGTCCTTCCAGCACGTTTTCCAGCTTTACCAAAGGACAGGGTCTCCCCTGCACTGTCTGAGCAACAGCAAATAAAACCTCCCACCAGAGGCTATGCTGGCACTGCTGACTGACACTGCGCCATAAATACTGTAGGATAATATATTTTATTTTGGCCAAGCTTTCTGTTTTGTCCCTAGAAGAATCCCACCCAAGAACACCAAATTTGCTGGGAGCACTTTGGTTGCAAGTGCTGCTTCTTGACCAGTTGCTGCTGGAGGCTGGGATGCACCACCACTGCCAATGAATTACAGAGGAAGGGAATGGAGTTGCCACTCCTTTTCCACCTGCATTCCAGCATGTTCTGCATGGCTGTGCTGGCCACTGACACTGTGTGTGGCACAGCTGTGCAGGGAATTGTGGCCAGCAGCCCCCAGCCCCGGGGCTGACAGCCCTGGAAGTGGGGTGGAGAGAACAGTGGGGAGCACAGGCAGGGCTGAGCAGACTGAGTGCAGACAGCATGCCAGATTTATCCGTCTGGGCATTCTCCCAGGTGCTTGATGACCCCCATGGATCATGTGTCAGGCCTGGAATAGCCCCACTGGAGCAGGGAGCCTGTCTGCAGGTTTAGCAGGGATATTTATAAACTCCTGGGTTTGTGGCTGTTCTGTGAGTAGTGCAACAGGACAAGGCTCATCATGGTCCCAGTGGCATCAGGGACATTTCCCTCCCAAGCTCTTTCTCCAGCTGTGACTGGCAGTGACAGCCCATCTGGCTCCAGGAGAGACCAAACAGCTTCCCTTTCCTACTCGACTTTTGACAGGGGTTTACTGGCACTGAGTCCATCCCATGCTGCCCTTCCTCCTCCGTGCCCTTCCCACCAGGGACTCATGCTGGGTTGTGAGGCTGGACCCTCACAGGGCAGCTCAGGCAGAGAAATTCCCTCATATCAGTGTCAGCAGAAAAGACAGCACCAGATTAAATTCACTCCCAGGGCTTTCAAGATATTTTTTACCCTGTGACTGCTCCTAAGGAATATGTAGCTCAATATCCCAAGCACCAGACTGGGCAGGAGTCTCCCTATTTCTGCACACTCCTGGCCACCAGCACCTTTAACCCTCTGCACTCTGGTGTTTGCAAAGAGCCCACACAGCAGCAGCAGGAAAATCCAGGAGGCCATCCAGGGAAGTGATGGCTACAGTCAAGTGAAAGCTCTGATCATGGTTATCTCCCCAGCTGATGCCACGTGGGCTGAGATTTTCCACATGCCTGGGAGCAGGACAGCAGGATGAGGGCAGGCAGATAGGGACAGGGTGCTGACTGTCCTGGTGGTGTGAGAGTGGGGCTGCACAGCCAGTGATCAGATGGGAGCTGGTGGGTGTCAGTGATGTGGCCACTGTGGTCAAGCTCCAGGGCTGCCACAGCCCCATGTGGCACCTGAACTGAGCAGGGTCATGTTTTCAGGTCTGGATGAGAGTGCCCTGAGGAGGGGACAAGCTCTTCCTCCAGATGGGATCATAGAATCACAGAATTGTTTGGGTTGAAGTATCCACAGAAAAGGGGCTCCAGCCCTCAGAGCATTTCCATGGCCTCCTGTGGACTCGCTCCAACAAGTCCATGTCTTTTCTGTGCTGAAGCCCTCAGAGCTGGGCACAGTGCTCCAGGTGAGATCTCACCAGAGCAGAGTAGAGGAGCAGCATCATTGACTGGGGTAGGTTTCTGGAGGATGTGATTCAGAAATAGATTAATGTGTATTATTTTCCTTGGAGGGAGGAAAATATCACCAAAGCTCAGGAGTGAGGGCTCCTCGAGACATTGGGCAGTTGCTTGTCCAAGCATTGCTGTTACCTCAGTCTGTTGGTCAGATGGGCACAGCCTGAAGGCACAGTTCACTGAGAGAATTTTGGGATCTATGGATAAAAGTGCAAAAAAATGCAGAATTTTTATATTCAGAAGCCAAGAACTACCTTTCATTTAGCACTTAAATTCTCCAGTACAATTTGGACAAGACTTTTAAAGATACCTGGGTGCCCAATTCCCAGGATTACCTGTAGAAACACTGACCTCTGTAACTGGACTTTTGTGTAGGCAAATGTCACTGGCACCAAGAGACGTGAGTGTTCTGCTCCTCGATATAATATTCATCTTCTCCATTTCTCTATCCACGGGGGATTTCCAGCCTATTTGCATAGGAATAATCCTGTTCCTTGAGTGTGTGGGAGTTGTGGAGCCACGACAGCCCATTTCCCAGGGAAAGTAACTGTATGATGACAATCCAAGTACCTGGCTCAGGTGATCGCTGCCATGGGCTCTCATCCTTTGGGCAGGAGGAGCTGAGATAGATGGTCTCTCCCAGCTTAGATGCAGCTCAGGGATCTATAGAAAGATCATTCAGTTTGATAAACTGGAGCTGCAAGCACCAATGGGATTTTCCCAGGGGCTGATCAGCACTGGGATCAGCAGGTGGGAGGTCACAGAATCACAGAATATTCTGAGTTGGAAGGGACCCACAAGGATCATCGAGTCCAACTCTTGCTGTCTCACAGGAGTTCTCCCCAGCTGAGGTGGGCAGCAAGGAGGCAGGAGGCTGACAGCAGCCATACACTGTGATGGAGCAGACACAGGTATTCCCTATCCCTTGTGGGAGGACCCCTGCCATGAGCCTTCCTCCTCCCTGTCCCGCGATGCCCACACTGCTGGGGCTGGTACCTGTGCTGCTGATCACACCTGCAGCTCGGGGACACGGGCACTGCCTGTCACCTGCTTTCAGCAGGGGCTGTGCCGTGCGGGGTGACACGGCAGGAACACGTGCGGTATTGAGGCCACACGCAGTGCTGGGGGCACTGGAGGATGGGAATTCATTAGCAGAGCTGTGTCTCTTGTAATCAGGAGGCAGGTGATGCTTCTCCTTCGTCTGGGAACAATGGGGTGAGTGATGGAAGTCGCTGCAGGGGCGCACCCTGAGCAGGGAGGGAGGATGTGGCTGATGGTGCTTGAAAGGTATCCGTGCCAGGGGGAGGAGGGTGATATTTAGGGGGCGGGGCGGGGGGGAGATGTTGCAGAGCAGACTAATCAAGAGGATTCCAAGGAGACCCCCTTGAGGGAAAGCCCCCAAGCAATACCTGGTCTTGGTGTTGCAAAGCCAGGCAGCACAGCCCCCTGTGGGAGCAACTCTGGCCACCGTGGGGAGTGGGATGCTGTTATCTTCTCCAGCTCTGATTTTGATAACGGAATGTGAATTGCAGTGCAAAAAAACTACATTTCCCAGTCTCCTTTGCAGCCCAGGGGAATAAGCAATTGGAAGATTTAAATAGACCAGGCCAGAAGCAACCAACCTTTGGCACAACGTTTTTCCCTCCTCTTCTTCCAATCTATTGGCTGTTTAACCTTTTTCCCTGGCACTGGAGTGGCTGCCAAGCCTGGCATTAATTTTCCTTCCAAGCTTGCTAGGCCCATGAAGTAAACAGCCATGTGCATTCCTTACTCTATATTTAACAGCTGCAGTCTGTGCTGGGGGCAACTGCAACAGAGGAGAACCTTTGTAGCTTCCCAAATTCACAGCTTGTGAGGGTGGGAGTGGGGGAAGCTTTCGGCAGGGAGAAGAGGGATTTCTCTCCTTCCCGGTATTCGCAAAGCAGGTCGCGTTAAAGAGAGACTGCAATGCCAGCATCCCAGCCACGGTCCAGGGCAAGAGACAGGAACAATGTCCTCAACAGGGCTGAGTTCCTCTCCCTGAATCAGCCCTTGAAGGGGAACCAGGAGAACAAGAGCTCCGGCAGAAAGCAGAGTGGCCAGGCCGGGGCAGCCGGTGCCCAGAACACGAACCCCAAGGAGCGGAGGCAGTCGCAGCAGCTGCCTGAGGAGGATTGCATGCAGCTCAACCCCTCCTTCAAGGGAATCGCCTTCAACTCGCTGCTGGCCATCGATATCTGCATGTCCAAGAGGCTGGGAGTGTGTGCCAACAGAGCCTCTTCCTGGGGAGGTGCTCGCTCCATGATCAACCTCCTGGGGATAACGGGGCACGGGATTCCCTGGATTGCGGGTACACTCATCTGCCTGGTGAAGAGCAGCACGCTGGCAGGCCAGGAGGTCCTCATGAACCTGCTGCTAGGTGAGTGGCAAGCCTCCCTCCCCGTTGGAAAAGCCCAACCCTGATCACAAGGGACAGTGGCACTGGGACTCCTCCTCTGGCTGCTCCCAGAATCCGATGTGGTTGGGAAGAAGGGAGTGACCTTTATGGTGAATGCTGCACTTTTTGGCCATCTCAGTCCCAGCTTCTGTGGGTGATGGATGTCTAAGAGGGATAGAGTAACCCTAGTAGCTGATGACACCCATGGAGTAGGGGCAGGTCCCTGGTCCTGCGTGGGGCAGGGCTATCCAGTCAGACTGAGGGAGTGTCTGTGATGGGCAGGTGGATACCAGCAGTGATGTCTTTTATTTAATCTGTGGTCATCTGCCTTGGTGGTTTGGTAAGTGAGGAAAAGATATGGATTTTAGTCTTTGATATCTGGATCAATTCCTGAGAAAAAAAAAGATTTCCATCCCCTTGTCAGCTTCTTGACTAGACCCTGGCTCCACATCTCAGCTGCTGTGTGATGGAATCCTGTCTCCTTCCCTGCTGCAGTTTGCTCTTGCATCCTCCTTCCCTTGAGTACCTTTCTTGCTGCTGTCCCCATTTCCGTGTGCTAATTTGACCCAGAGGCCATGTAGGCAGGCTGGGATCCCTCTGGCTCTCCTTCTAATCTTTTGTTGTGTGGTGGTTGGTGTCCCTGTTTCTGGAGGTTGGGATGTGTTAAAGGGCTTGGTTTCTCTACTGAGGAGGGTGTTCCACCATTTGGTGTGGACCAGTGTCCCCACCAGTGACCAGGCCAAGCTCCAGGCATGACTTGCCTTAGACCCTGACCCCAACCTGTCCTGGTTGTGTCTACCTGAGGACCCTGGTCTTCTCACTCTTCTGACTTTGGCATGGGGTCTACTTGTCCCATTTTTCCTTGTGACCCTCTCATCTGGCTGTGATCCAATCTGGTGTTTCATCCTCCCCCCAAAAAACAACAAAGTCTCTTTTGTTCTGTAAGAGAAACTGAAAACATTGGGTTTAGACCTTTTCTTCTCAGGGAACGTTTTGAGGGGACATAGGGACACTTCATTTCACAGGCACCACAGGAGAGGGACATCCTGTCTGCAAGGGCAGACTGTGATGTGATACAGGCTCTGCAACATGGCCCCAGGTTGGGTTTTTTTCACAAGTTCATCCTTCAGAGAGGGTGCAGATTGCCCTGAAGTAGCTTGAAAAGCACAGTGGTAGCTGCCTTTTCTCCCCTCTGCCTTTGGAGGAGACTGTCCTCGTGCTGTGACATCTAATGGGGGGAGGCCATTGCAGGGAAGAAGCCAGAATAGCACCAGTGTGATGCAGAGCCCACCAGCGTCAGCAGTTCTTCCAGGGGCTCCTCAGTGTGTGGGGTCAGCCCCTCGCTGAGAAGAGAAGATCCATTTAAAAGGGCACGAGGATGAAATAGGAGGTGACTAACATCAACCAGAGCAGTTTCCAGATGACTCTTGACCCAAGAGCCTTTGACGGTGTTGGAGCCTGAAAACTGACCTCTTTGACTCCAAAATATCTGAGATCCTTTTAAAGATATGTCTTCTTTGGCTTAAAAACAAGGAAGGTTTTCTCACCCTTCTGTTGCCACATAAGGAGGCCAAATGCAAAGCCACCTCGGGGGTGTTTTGGAACTTTGAGTATCGAGTGGTGGCTGGGAGGGCTCAGCCCTGTATCACTACCTGCATCTCCAGGTCTCCTGAGCTCAAATATGGTGCCTGGGGACAACTTAGGGGGTTTCTGAAGTCTTGCTTCCTTGCCTAGACAGACTATTCCCATCCTTCTTCTCTGCCTGCCAAGAAATTAAATAGTTAAATTGTGTGAAGAACTAGTTTCGTAGATCTGGCAGCCTCCAAATAGCTCCACTGCTACCTTTGAATAGATGACACTGACTGGTGGGACTGGCCAAGGTGCCCTCAGCCTCTCTTGTCAGAGCTTCTGCAGCAGGACTTGTGTCACCCCACAGAGCAGATCTCTGCTGTGAGAGTGGCCTTGGGCTGATATTTAAGACTGCAGTCAGAAACTCCAAGTAGCTGCTGCTGTAATACCTGCATTGCTGGTGGAGGAAAGAGTCTGGCTGGGGAATGTGAGGCTGGTGGGCCTCGACATGTCCCAGGAGAAGTGGGGTGTTGTGTAAACAGGAAGGACATGGCACAGCTGCTGCATCTGGCATCCTTGGTCCATCTTGCTGCTGTTCTCCTGTGGTTCAAATCCATCAGGATGCGGTGAAAAGCCCTCCTGGATAGGGACAGGTCAAAGGGAAGGGAACCTCCTGGTGCTTCCCTGCTTTTCAGGGAAGAGGAAAGCACGGAAGTTGGAGTTGTCTTTGGTACCCCTTCCTTACCCCCCCTGGCTCTCCTCCCTCCCCCCTGCTTGCTGAGGGTTTGATACATCAAGCAGAATTTCTGATGCAGTCTCTGGGCAGGGAGCCAGCCCATAACAGAGCACTTGTTTAGGATTTGCAATCAGGCTTCCAAGGCGAGGAGACAGGAGACTGCTGAAATGGGACCTGGAACCTGGCAGAAGCACCACTGCAGATGGAGGAGGAGCTCTCAGCAGGAGCTTTGCCAGCACATGTGGGAGCATCTCGGGTGAGGGGTCTGACCCTGGGATGCTCCATCCATCCCCACTGCAGATGTTGATTAGCAACCCCAAGCAATGTTTTCCCTCCGTGCTTGTCATCTGTGATGGAATTTATTGATTCTCCTTCTCATCATAATCTCTTCCAGCAAATACCAAACAGCCAGAGGAGCACACTCACAGCCTGTTACTGAAAAGATGGAAGAAGCCAGATATCTGTGCCCACTGTAAAAATCTCTCTGCCAGAATATGCTTTCAGGAAGTCTGTCTCAGCATCACCAGCCCTGGTTCTGCAAGAGTCAGGAAGAAAGTCCACATGCCCTGGCTAAATTGAGAAAATCATTATTCAGGAAACCCCCTCCCCAGTGTTAAAGTTCATTTTATTTGTCTGCCAGTGTTGGAACTTTTAGGACCTTTCAAGCTTTTTTCTGCAATCACAAGGATTTCATGAAAACCGAGGTGCTTCAAAAGTCATTTAAACCTTGCAATTGGGCTTTCAGGGAGAAAGCAGATATAAACTTTGAGTAAAATTCCCAAATCTGCTTCAGAACCAGACATAAACTCCATTAAACCCTGGGGGCAGCAGTAACTCAGTTTCTGGTTCTGATCCATCTGGTGAGAATGTGGATCCAAATTTAGTGATTCATTGACTGCAAAGCCAGCAAAGAACATTTGGATCATCGATCTAACCCACGGCAAAATAGCACATCCCTTAATTTATTCCTGTTCAATTTGTTAAGGGAAAAAACCCAAACACTCAATCTGATGTACAGTTACAAGTGAGGGTGAACTTGTCAGAGCCATTTCTGTATTACTGCAGTGGTAGGGATTCTCACAAGTGCTTTCTGTTAGACTCTTGCCTTCATTGTGTCTGCATACCCTTGTGTCTCCAGCTGAACAGCTCTTTCAGCCAACATCTTTTCCGCCTTTCAATATTTTGGATAGTGCTCAAGTAATTTCTTCACCTACTATTTATTAAGTTAAACAGATTGATCTCATTAAACTGATGGTCTTTGCAGATCCAGGCACCTTCTCACTGCAGTGGGGATAGGACATGATCACCTACCCCAAATGGTCACTCTGGTGAAGCCCACCCATTGTGTTCAGAGCCAAATGTTGAGTTATCTGCAGTCCAGCCACGTTCCTTTGCTGTCAGGAGGTATCTGCTTGGGTAACCCTTGCACATAAAATTAGTGTTTGTGCTGGGTTTGAGGTACCAGCCAGTGCTGTGGCCATGGCTCTCTGAAATATGTATCCAGACCAGGAGAAGAGAAAGCCCTGGTCTTCTGTTTGCCTGCTGTCTCTGTGACATTGGTGCCAGTCCTCAGCCATCTCCAGCTGGCTCTACATCCCGCTTCTGAGGGACAGGATGGCTCTTTGGTGCTGTCACTAAGCATTTATCCCATCAAGTGAAGCAGTGCCACGGGGTGTGGATGTATCATTGCAAGCAGCGTGTCAGGCTGGGGATGGGTAAATGCCATAGGAGGAGGGAAAAAGGGAGCCCAGGGCCTCTTCTCCACTCCTGGAGGTCAGCAAGAAGGAAGTTCTTGCTCTGTTCAGCCTTCTCTCCGAATAATGACTGAGCTTTACTCCAACTGGAAACCAAGCCATGATATTCTAAGGTGTAGTCCCCTGCAGACCTGTGACTTTATTCAGAGCCATATCTATATTTATTTTATATATACGTGTGTATATATATATATATATATGTGTGTGTGTGTATATATTCTGTGATCCCACCCTGGCAACTTCCAAGCAAGACCGAATTGGCAGGAAAGTGATGTATTAGGAAGGAAAGAGAGCAAGAAATGCCTCCACCAAGCCCCTTGAGAACTCACTGACCCTGCTCTAACAATACAGATGTGCTTCAGGTGTTGTCGAGATGCTCTTTGGAGATCGTGTGATGGAAATTCAGACAGTACAGCCCATTGCTGGTAAAGGTCACTGGGTAGATGAAATGCCCAGGCAGTACAGACAAGCTCATCCTGTTGAGCCCCAGGGCAGCCCAGCAGAGAGGCCATGGAGCTGCACAGCAGATGGATCAGTCCTTATGCAGCAGAGCTTGCTAAGCTGAGAGCCCCAGAGATGGTTTGGGGCCAGATGTGTCTATTTTTTCCCCTTTAATTTTTCCACTGTGAGAGCAGGGATTTTCTGAGCCAAACAGGGAAGACAATGCTTTGTCAGGGAAGGGGAGAGGAGCTCGGGACCTGGTGCCTTGTGGAACATCCCTCCTTGTACAACCTGGCACATGGAGGAGGTTCATCTTCTGTCGTGCTCCCCTCCAAGCCCTGCCAGTGCCCACTGAGATCTTAGGAAACTGGCAGCACATCTGCCCAGAGAGGTGGAAAAGTGTAAATGCCAAGTAACCAAACATGACTGATCCGTGGAAGGGGCCAGGCAGAGGGAACAACACAGATCCCCATTCCCTGCATCCACCATCTAGACACAGGTCCAGCCTGGCATTAAACATTCTTCTTCATCACATCAGGCAGCTAATCTGCCTCTGGTTGTTCTGCCCAGATACAGCAGTTGAAGTTTCTGGTCCTTTGGTGGGTGTCGTGCTCAGCCTTCATCCCTTCACAGCTGATGAGCTCAGGCATCCCTGAAAAGCCAGCGATGCCCAGCTCTCCCGGCTTCCCAGCCCCCCTCCCTCCCTGCTTCCTCTACAGAAATATATCCTGCTCACTGCAGGGCAGGCTGGGCAGCCTGCAGTGTCCCTTCGGATAAAGGACAGTCGGTGACAGGCTGGGAATCATCTGACGGTGGTTGGAGCAGGTGGGGGGGTATTTCAGGGACTGCACAGGGTCTCCATTAGATCCAAGGTCTGATCAGCCCCTTGGTACTGGGCAGCACCGAGGTGCTCAGGTCGTGGCTGGCTGCTGGGGATGCTGCGAGCCCTGCAGCCATCAATCAGTGTGCAGCCCTTGGGGAATCTGCAGCGAGCTGGAATCCGACCCTCACACAGAGCGAGCAGCGAAACGTTCCAGAGCCTGAATGCAGAGTGAAAGAGAAAAGAAGTGCGAGGGCTGTTGAATGGGAAGAGGGGAATAAACATGGGAAATGAGTCATCCTTATGTCTGTCGCTCCGGGAACAGCTTCCCATTGCCCCTGCCTGGAGCTCAGAGGGGACAGTAATGTTTCACTCGGGCAGAGCCAGTCCTGACAGGGAAGCTGAGCCAGGCTCTGGCCAGAAGGGAGATCCCGGGAAATGGGTGAGTGTGTTTGCCTCTAACACGCCTTGACAGGAGCGGTGATTGGGAAGAGGAAGGTGGGGCAGTGAGGTGAGCTGCTGGGAGGAGCAGCAGGCGGGGAGAGCCCGTCGGATCTCCTGCTCCGGGCCAGGAGTGGTGAGGGATGGGGTGGGAGAAGGGAATCAGGTGAACTGTCTCCTTTTCCGTGTCTTTGAAGAAATATCCATGTTTTAACCTGGAACAGAGTTCTGGTCTTACTCTCTATTTCCAGCTATACAGGGGCCCTCTGAGCACCACATTTTTTTCCCAAATTGTCTCACTGGAGGCAGCAGGGTGTAAATACAAGCCCGAGCAGCACTGAGTCTGAGCAGGGAGCCTTTGTGGGCTGGGGTGTGCTACTGGTCATCAGCCCAAGGCACTTCTCTTCCTCCAGCTCATCCCATGCGATGCCACCGTGCTGGTGCATGTGACACCCGTGTGATGTGCTGAAGGTACCTCTGCTGCTGCCATGGGGCACAGGGGCATTTCAAGCTGTCAGACCCCTTCTGAGAGGCAGCTGAGCCATCCTGGGGGCTGCTCAGCTGCTTTTCCCCAGCATCATGAGCCCTTTTCACTGCACTCCCCCTCTTGCCTGCATCTCATCCCAGCCCATGCAGACCCCCAACAAGGCAGCCCTGCTCAGTATTTGATTCTCAGTACAAATTTCCCAGCTCACAGGGCACAGTGTTTCCAAGGGGAGAACTCCAGGCAGCCTGTGTTTGCACTCAGGGCTGTTTCTAATCATTCAGAATATAGAGTCTATTTTTAGTTGTTGTGGGTTTTTGTTTTAATTAATTGCACAATTCTGCTTTCCACCATTTTTTTCACCTCCCCATGGCCACTTACCCCCCCCTCAAAACACCACAGTGCCTGATTCATTGGCTCTCCAATGTCTGCTGCCATCTGTGCCTTTTGTCAGCTCTTACATCCAATAGTACCACACTTGGGGATAAAAATGGAGCAGAGCAGTTCACTTCCAGAGGAGTGGACCTCTTCCAGCTGCCACTGGCTCCACTGGAAAGAAGGTGAAGATTCTTTTGAAACCTGCATCTTTCATTAATGTCAAGTAGTCAAGGCTGCAAACGGCTCATTTTCCAGGTCAGGGAGCCTAATGCCTGCAGGAGATTTGGGAAGTTCAGAAGGAGTAGGAGAGGCCATGTAAGTAAAAAGAAAAATGGGAAAAATTATGAATTTTAATTAGGAGAAAAAGAAACTGTTCCCTGGGAATGGTGACATTTATCCAGAATTCACTCATGAGTAAGACTGGATAATCTGGGGAATACAGGACCTTCAGGGCCAGTTTTGGTCCTACTCATGGTCTCAGCAGCTGTAGTGGGGAGCTCTTAATTCCTGAGCATTTACCTTCCTGTTTTCCTCTCCTTACATGCTCAGCCACAGTTCTGGGAGCCAGAGTCCAGCTTGAGACTGTTTCTGATCCCGGCCTCACAGGCTGGGCTTGGGAGAGCAGCCCCATGTGTGTGTGAAGTCATGTGAATCACGGCTGCAGGAGACGAGGCCAAGGACTTTTTTGGCTTTCTCCTCTTTTCCTCCCCCTCTGCCCCCAGCACTGCACCCAGGTTGTTTTTCAGCTGTGGTTTTGATAACATGTTTATATAAACATCCCAGCTGGAACCTGACTCTGTCCCTGGAGACACTCCTTGGCTCTGACCTGGAGCAGACAGTGCCCTCGAGGTGTTTGCACCATCCTCTGCCTCTTTCAGCCATAAGGAACAGCAGCAGAAGTGGCACCTCAGGGACAGAAAGGACCTTATGGTGACAGGGGACATCCAACTGTTTTGATTTCTCTTAAATATGAGCTTTGGGGTTTGGTTTGGTTCTGCTAATGATGGTTCTGGTTTGTCCTCATGCCCTGCCTGCCCCGGGCTTCTCTCTTCTCACCTCTCTGCTCCTAATGGGCTCCTGACATTTGCTGGTAGGAGCAAGGCAGATGATTGTTTTCCTTTTCTTATTAATAGATATAAAACACGTGCCCAGGGGGCTCACTTTCAGCTCATTTAGTGTGCATCCAATGCCAGATGTTGGCTTTTTACAATACCAAGGTGATCTCTGATGCTGAAATTGTCACAGGCAAGACAAGACTTGCTCTTTGGTTTTGTGCTTTAAGGAAGTTTTAGATGTTAATAGAGGATTTTGAGATGGGATAGTTTTCCAGTGGAAATCTGAAGAATTGTTTCCCTTAACACCAGGTCAAAGGGGAAATTCTGGATCCTTTTCAGAAAAAAATGTGCAAGGAGTGCTGGGCAAGGACTAATCTTTCACTTGCTCTTAAATCCAGCACTACCTGGATTTTACATCTGGTTTAAATCCAGTGCTACCTGGATCTGGGGGAAGGACATGATGAAAAAAACGCTTAAAATGAAAAAGTCTTGCTCCTCTCATCTCACCCTCAGCCCGGTGGCACTCTGCCATCTCTGCTGCACCTCTGGCAGCCCCGTGGGTCCCCAGAGAGCAGCCTTGCACAAGTGCAGGCTGGTACATCAGCTGCAGGCTCCCTCCGAGGGCTCTCCAGGGCTGTATTTCCTGCAGCCTCCAGTCAGGTCAGCCTGAAGGATTTGCACGGCTCCGGGTGAGGGAAGGGCAGGCAGAAGGGGATGCTGGTTTGCAGGTGGTAAGTGCGAGGCTCGGGGGCTTCAGGTTCAACAACAGGCACCTTCCCCAGTGCAGAGACACCCACCTGCAGCTGAAACCACCGGGGGTACCTACAATAAAATTAACCCCTTGCCTGCCAATGGCTGACGTGGATGTGCCCACCTGAGGAGGGAGGATTTGATGGGCTTTAAGGGGAGAAAGCGAGCGAGCCGAGGTCCACGCGGGTATGTAGGTCATGGGATTGCAAAGGAATAGGGTCGGGGCTGAGGCTGCTGGGCAACGGCACTGTCTGTACGTGCTTCTGGAGGATGGCCCTTGGCAGCAGTGCTGCCTGCTGATTCACCCTGCCAGTGCCTGCCCGCCGGCAGCAGCAGCAGGAGCAGGAGAGGGCAGGGGCACCACGGAGACCCAGCACTGGGTGAGGGCAGTGGGACCCCCATGACACAGGGGCAGGGCAGGGCAGGCTGCTGGGGCTGCTTCGTGGAGAAGTTGCTTCACAAAAGGAACAGAAAGTGCAGGGGGAAGTGACAGAAAAAGCACCAGACGGAGAGATCTTTGCTGTGTGTTTTTTTTCTTCTAACGGCAAATTAACCCCCGGTTTCAGTGCTGTCATGCCTTCAGATCTTGAAATGTGGGCAAACGAGGCTTTTTGCTTTCTGTGCATCATTTGACGAAAATCAAACCTAGCAGCACTGAAGGCCCATTTTATTCATCTTCTGAATGAAAGGATTATTAAAACAGCTCTTTGGCTTGCTCTCCATGCCCTGAACACCTCCATGCACACATGCCTGCATCCCTTGAGCTGCCCTGACATCACCTTTGACCGTAAAAAATATTGTCAGTGTAAAATACAGACGGGCAATGGTGAACACCACGTGTCACTGAAGCACACGGCATCTGTGCTGCTGATCCATGGGTGGGTTTGGTGGGGAATGGTCTCTGTGGGGTATATTGAGCACTGTGGAGGAGACACTGGGATCCTTTGGGGTGCTCTGGTTCTGGAGCTCTGGCTTCTCAGCAATGCAATGGGTGCTGACTTCAGCAGGAGCATATTGGGCCAGAGTCTTCTCTTGGCAGCACTGATGCATCATCTCTCTGAAAGGAATGTGAGTCTGGGCTCCCAAGGCTCTGTCCCAGAGCTTCAGGTTTCACCCAGTTCTTGTCCAGGGTGAGGTGGGACTGGTGGGAAAAGCAGTTTATGGACTCTGAAAATTGTCTCCTGGAGAACTTTGCTGTGGGGGCTCACCTTGGCAGGGTGAGGAGTTGGGTTGGGGGTGATTTAAGAAACCCACTGTGAGCAGAGCCATGCACGAGACAACCCTGCAATGGCCATCCAGCCCCAGTGCTCTGTGGCCCTTGGTAGCTGCGAGCTTGGGCTGATGACATTCAACCTTAGCAGGGAAACAGGGTAAGCAGCTGCTCCAAGGGCCCACAGCCCGTCTGAAATCCCTCCCTCCCTTTCTCCCCACTGGCCAGCCTTTAAAAAAATAAAGATCAGCAAATCTCAAAATGCAGAGAACTGCTCTGCTGAGTGCTGGGGTCCCCATGGACTGCAGACTTCCCTCTGCTCTCTTCCTGCCTGCCAGTCATGTCTGATGGGATCTGGGCAGTCCCTGCTTGTCCTTGTCCTCCTAAGCCCATCCCTACCACTACAGGTCCAGTGGTGTGACTGGCATGAAGCCCCTTGCCACCTGCAGCCTCAACACCTCGTTTCAGGTGCCACCTATGAACCTTTCCTCCATGTCAGTGTCCTGCTTCTTGTGTTTAGCCTGGGTTCCTGCTGCTGCCTGTGCCAGCGAGGAGCTGGTATCCAGATCTTATCCTCTGCTCCATCTGCCCTCCACAGCTCTGAGACCCCAGGACATGAACTGGTGGGCAGGGAGGTCCTGCTGTCCCACTTCCATGCAAGATGCCCTGCAGACAAGGAAGAAAAGTAGTCTCTCATAAGGAGAGAGTTTGGCCAGGATATATATCAGCCCCTTCCAAAGGTGGTTCCGGGGGCTGGTGCACAGGGGTGGCACGTTGTGGGAGGTGGGTGAGCAGAGCTGTCATGACAGCTCCTCACTTCCCAGCTCCTGCCAGGTGCTGAGCAGGAAGGAGGAGCTGCCTGCCTCTTATGTGCTGTCTCATTTCCCATCCCCACTGCCACCACACTCCCATCCGTCCTCCTGAAACCTTGTCAGCTCTCAAGGAATGATCTTTATCGGGGCCTGGGAACCAGGAGCTGGTCCCTCACGCTCCTGCCAAGGGAGCAGGCTGTGCTCGTGATGGCATATATGTCCTTGTGATTGCTGCAAGGAGCTGAAATCAGCACTCTGACTAATTAGGAGGGTTGGGGAAAAGCAGGTGAGAGGATTAAAGAAAAATAAAATTGATGCTAGGAAATAGAAATGACAGTACCTGTCGTCTGGGATGAAGGAGGTAGGATGAAGAGGAGGAGGATGTAGACAAGTTCTGATGGGTTTCACTTACCGAGCTGTTAGGGAAGTGAGGTGTTGAGAGCTGCAGCTGCAGGGATGGTTCCTGTGCCACCACAAGCCTGGGTTTGCTGGGGCTGGCAGAGGTGTTACCCCCACCGTTTGCACAGGAAAGGGGGTGTGTGGGGTGACTGGCAGGGAAAAAGCCACAGGCAGCAAGAGGCGACTTGAAACAAGAAATGGCTTGTGGGTTTTTGGTGCTTTGGCAAAGGGAGAGGGATGAGTGAAGGACATCCAGGAGGATGTCACCCACCCTCTGCTTCAATGCACCACGGTGCTGTTTCTAACACAGGAGCCCTTTTTACTTCATTGCATGGCTTTCCCCTTGGCTCACTAGCTCCTAATGCTCTTTTCTTAGTGAAATCTGGTAGTGTGGTGTGATCCTGCTGGCTGGCTCTGGGCAGGGGAAGGTGGTGGGCTTGGGAGGGGACAGAAAGTGCTGTGGGGCACTTTTTCTCCAGCAGTCTGCTCAATGCAGCCTGGTCACCCTGACACAGAGCCCCCCAGGCAGGGACCTTGCTGCAAAGGTTTCTAAAGCATGTGGTAGAAGACAGCAAGAGGAACACCCAAAGTGGTGGTTTGAGGGCCAAAAGAGTTTTAATTTTAGCTTTGCCAGTTGCTCCCTTCCTCCGCAGGCAGATCGCTTGCCTCTGTGGTTTGGGTTTTTTCTCTGTCAGATGGTGATAATGGTACTTGCCTTCTCTGTGGGTGAACTGGGAGGGTTAACCAACATTTGTGTGGTGGCCTGAGGACAAGAGGGTTGTGTGCAACTGAACTGTGGACATCTGGCTGGAACTGAACTTAAATCTTTATTTAAAGACAATGACAATCCTTAATGTTCTGCCTTGAAAATTTTCCTCAGTTTTGCCTCTGTCTCTAACCATTCCCTCTTTGTCTCTGGTTCCGTAGCCCTGCTCCTGGACATCATGATCGTGGCTGGTTTGCAGAAGCTGGCCAAGCGGAAGGGCCCCTACGACGTCAACCCTGGCTTGTTGGACTACCTGACCATGGACACCTACGCCTTCCCAGCCGGGCACGCCAGCAGAGTGGCCATGCTCTCCAAGTTCTTCCTCAACCACCTGGTCTTGGCCATCCCTCTCCGCATCCTGCTGGTCCTCTGGGCCCTCTGTGTGGGCTTTTCCCGCGTCATGATCGGACGGCACCACATCACGGATGTCCTGTCTGGCTTTGTTTTTGGCTACTTACAGTTCAGGCTGGTGGAGTTGATATGGATGTCTTCCAACACGTGTCAGATGTTGATATCCATCTGGTGAACATGGGGGACTTGATGCCTTTCCACTGGAAATTAGCAGATACTTGGAGAGTCTCCCTCCCAGTATTTTCTACGCGTTGTTTGTTGGAAGCAGTTGTAACTTCCATGAGTAGTGGTGTTTTTTAATGTTGCTTCCCCACCTTAAAAAAAATTGTTTCTTGCAATGGATTGGGTTTTAGCAATCAAGGGCCATACCTGTGTTTTGGCCATATTCTCAAGCTGTGTTTGGACAGCAACCTAATTAAGCTTTACAGTGAGAGAAATGAGCTCCATGTCTGCCTACTTTAGGTGGCTCACATTGGCACCTTGATATGTCCTCAGGATGGGCAGTGCCTGAGAGCTTCCTGAGAACACATTCATTAACTTTTTTGAGGCTAAAGGATTTTGGCCACAGTGCTTTGTTTCTTTTTGTAAGCCCAGCAGTTGGGCTTTGTGTCATGTACAGAGTCTGGACAGACACTGCTGGCACTTTACAGATAATAAATAATCATAAAAATCCTGCCCTGTTTGGTTCTTATCATGAGGGAAGGGACTGAACCAGCCTAGTGTGGCTTTGAGATATATATTCAGCATGGAGCAGGTCCTGCAGTCTTGCTGACCAAGGGGGTGCAAACAATGGCTCACATAGTTTGCTTTGGGTGTGATGGACCTAGATGGATGCTCAGGATGTTGAAGGAAAATCTGCCCTGTGAAGGCGTGTGGGAAGTTTCTGGTCTGGTGAGGGACACATGCAAGTTGCCCATTTTCATCCTGGTAGGGATGAATAGACACTGTGCTGAATTGTGGTTGTTTTGCAAAGCAGGTCTTGATATGCAGCAGAGTCTTCTTCTATCTCTTCACAGCCATATTTTATCATTATGCCAAATGCTTCTGTAGATGGGAATTTCCAAGGCAAGTCTGGTACAGCACAGCCAGTTTCTGTCCCACCCAGCAGTGGGGAGGGAGGGCAGGGAGGCAGGACTGCTCAGTTGGCTGTAACCTCCTCACAGGAGTAAATTCTGAATGAGAGGAGCCCTCCTGACCTTCCTTGATTGCAGGGCTGATAGCATTGTCTGTGAACCAGTCTGAGATCACTGATACAGAGTTTGATGACCAGGCATGGTGCTGTTACTTCCCATTATTAACAAGCATCCACCTTGAAACCTGTCAGATCCTTATCCAGGTGATGGCCATGCTCAGTGTGGTGTCTTTGAAATGGATCCCCCCTTATGACTGTTGTAGGAAAACACCATATTTTGAACAGAATGTGCTAGTTCTCTGTGGTTTCTCTGTCTTTAGGAGAGAGTTTCATGTTTGGCAGGTGGTGGATACCACCAGACTCAGCACCTTCCCTGGCTGGATGAATCCTGCAGAATGAAGGGATCCTGCTATCCCTGTCCTCCTGTCTATCCCAAGTGAGCAAAATACACCTGGTTTGCAAGGCCAGGGAGCAACCAGCTGGGTCTTGTGCTGTCACCTCTCCCTGCATGTTGGGGAAACTCTTCCTACAGGAGCCAGTGAGAAGAAGACATTCATATAATGACTGTTGCAAGCTGCTGACATTTGTTGCTCTTTGATGATTAATATGAAAAGAAGCTAAACAGAAAATCTATCCCTGGCATGCATCTCCAGCTGGGATGTCAGCACAGAGCCCTGGGAACTGCTGACTTCCCGTGTTGCTGCCTCCGAGGCTGGAGCAGAAGCGTGGTAAGGAGGGCTGCCATGTCCTTTGAAGACAAACCTCCCATGGAGCTCACGGATGGGCTGTCCCTTGGGAAAGGCTGTCACTGAGTGTGCTCAGGAAAGGGGAGAGCTCAGGATCTCTCTGGTTCTCCCTGGAAGTTGGGAAGGCAGCAGGCAGAGCAGTGGGGGGTGGTGGGTGCTGCCTTGCTCCCCTCCTGCTGCTGAGGGTGGGAGCAAAGATGTGCTACCCTCCCTCAGGTCTTTTGTTTGCCAACCTCCTTCTCCTGCAAAGATTTTTGTGAAGAAGGGAGCTATGGTGCTTCTCCTTCTTTCCAGGCATTATTACATTTGGCAAAGTTTATCCTCACCCCTAGGAAGGATGGAGGCACATTACTGAGCTCTGAAGGTGTGTGATGCGCCTGTGTGTAGCTGGAGATGGTGAATTCCTAAAGGAGAAGGGAGCAGGGGAGGACATTGCCCTGATGGCTTTGTGAGAAACTCTCCCTTTGTAGCTCCAGGATTTGCTGGATTTACTGAACCTTTGCAAATAGTCTGGATGCAAATAGGAATGTCGCTGGGTTTGGGTTTTCTTGCATTTATGTCATCTTCTGCCGGTATATCCAGGATGGCAGGATGGCTTTGGAGGAGTTACTCCTGATCTTTGCTGGTGTAATCAGGAGAGCGTGGCCTGGAGAAACTGCCATGGTGGGTTAAATCAGCTGAACTGGTCTCATCCCAGCACATGGTTGCAAAGCAAGGCAGGAGAGCAGGGGGAGGTGATTTGGGGCCATTCATGGGGGTAAGCTGGGATTTGCAGGACAGGGCTTTCTCCCACACAGATTTTCTCCAGGGAGTCTTCCTCCTCAGCCCCTCTGCAGCCTGTGCCCCTTTGCTCCCCCAGTACTTCAGTGCCCAGAGCAAGGGACCTCAGTGCTCTGTGCTCACTGCAGAGAGGGTTTGGGCAGAGACCTCACAAAGTGAGTGTGAATCTGGGCACAGATGCACAAGGAAAGGCCTGGCAGAGCCTTGCCCTGGCCATGGCTGCCTTCCCAGCAAGGCAAACCTTCCCTGGTCCCTCTCTCCAGCTGCCTGCTGTGCTGAAGGTACCACTCAGAAACAACCAGCATCGCTGTGGAGAAAACCAGCTTCTGTCTCTATAGCAACAGCGAGGGATGGCAGCTACCGTGTCCCGTGTCCCTGCTCGTCCCTGTCACCCAACAAGCAGAATAGGCTGTGGCTGGACTACCTATCACTTCTGAGGGAGAGGCAGGAGATCCCCAGCTTGACCCCCTTGGGACACAACCGTGTGGGCAGGGGACACTGGGGAGCAGTGACAGGACAACCTGCAGCTGCTGCCCTCAGCTCTCAGTCTGAGTGACACGACCCTGGGCTGTGCCAGGGCGATGGGAGGCAGTGTGGGGAGGGATTTGGTGCCCAGTGATACACACACAGATATCCAGTGCCAGATCCTGAGTGTTTTGGGTCAGAGGCAAGGAGGCCACAGCAGTACAAAGGAAAGGACAGTCACCCCAGGCTTTGGCCTCTAGAGCTGTGCTTATTCCACCTCCCTTCCAGCCCTTGGTTGCTGCTTGTGAGGAGGAGCATGGATGCAGCATGCCTGTTCATAAATCCCTGCAGCCTGAAGAGGGTTTTCACTCCTCTCAGAGGGTGTCAGAGGGATGGGGCTGGGTCTCAACCCTGGCAGTACTGCTGGACCATGATCTCCTGTGTAATGTGCTGGAGCGTCGCCTGGCTCTGCACTCACCTTGGATTAAGCAGTGGCTGTGAGAAACACCAGTGGGTCTTGCAAGTGCATGTTACATGTAAGCCAGAGGCTGAGGCATGTTTGTGACTCATTCTCCACTGTGCTGGAGCTCCTGCTGATGCTCACATAGAGGTTTGGCCCCATCTGGCCTGGCTTTGCTGAACCAGGACACTGAGGCTGCTCTGTGTAGATGCTCACCATGGACAGGTGGCTGTGGGGAGGCAAAAGGCCAAATGATTTGAGCTCCTTCAGGATTGCCCAGGCATGTGAGTGTTTTCCCTGAAAACAGATCTCCAAATGAGCCATGAAGGGCTCAGCATGAGGCTTGGGAGGAGTGATCCTTCTAAGCCAAGACCTCTCCAACCAGAAGGAATGAACAAGCCCTGACTGTGGCATCTTCTTTCTTTCAGTTCATCTAACATATTAATTAAGAAAATGCCTCAGAGAAGGCAATAATTAAATAAATGTGATCAGCCAAGGGATCTCAACCCTCACGAGTTGGGGGCTGCTGCCATCAGCAGTCCATGGTGCCACTGGAAGAGTCCCAGGCTGTGGTGACAGTGATTTCGTGTGTGATTCTTTGGCAGACAGTGAAAGGCCCCTCCTTCTCTCACCCTAATGCTGATTATGCTCAGCAGCAAAAAGAGATTTTAATTTATTAAAAAAAAAAAAAGGGTGCCAGGGTCAGGGCAAGTAGGATATCTGGATTATATCTTCAGGCATATGTGGAAATCATAGCTGGGGTGTTTAGTTCTCCCTTCCTCAACCTAAGCTGGTTTTATTCCAACAAGCTGTTTTGTACAGTTGTGTCTGTGGCCATGCTGAAATGAGGGTGAGACAAACCTCTTTGCACATCAGGGCTGTGCTGCCTTCTGTGACACGGGGGGATCCTCTCTACTGTCCCTGAGATCCACGTCTTTCCCGGGATGAGGCAGCTAAAGAGGAGGGAAGTGTGGGTGTTGGCTGGGATCCAGATGGCAGGTTGGGGGATTTGAGTATTTGGGGGAATTAGTAAGGCTGTTACACAAGGTCTCCCTGCAGTAGCACAGGTGTGGCGCTACTTCACCCCAGGCTGGAGTTTTTTGGGCAAACGCACTCCTATTCACTCAGGGCATTTCTGAGGGGGGTGAAGGGATCTGTGGGATTAACCAGCTCCCATCACACCCCTGACACTGCTCCCTGCAGCACCAAGCCACACAGGATGGCCCTGACAGCCACAAACTCACTTTTGGATCTCAAAGATTTCTCTCCAGTTAGGGAGAGCCACCTGCATGATTTTCAGTTAAGCTTTTTTATTAAAGTGATAATCAACCATGTCATATCCAGGCTAATGGCTTAATATATTGAGCAGAGCTTAAATAAATGGGATAGTGTCTCCCATTCAAGCATGTGTATTCCAGAGGGTGCTACAGACAGAAGGTGCATGAACAGTGGTGCCTTTAATATGTTTTTGGTCATCTGAAATACAGATGTGGCCAGTTCTTGCCTTGGCACGGCAGCTCCAGGCAGGGTCATGGACACATTGTCTGCAGTACTTGATTTAAGGTGTTGCTGTGGCTCTGCCCTCCAGACAGGCGGGGATGGGGTTGTTTCACTCCCTGCCTCGCTGGGACTTGGAGCAGCAAAGATCCCTGTGCTCGTTCGTTCACCAGGACGCAGGAGTCAAAGCGGATTAAAGGTCCCTCGGCTGATCACATTTATTTCATTATTCGAGTGAAATCCCTTGTAAATACCGCCTCCCTCCCTTTTCTTTTTATAAAAATAGAAGGCACGAAAGAATTGGAGATTTAGGAAAAGTTAATCACAGGAGTCGCTTGAAATCCATTAACCTCTGGAAGCCTGAGCGAGGCTGAGCCCCGCTGCAGCGAGGAGATGCTGAATGCCCCAAAGCAGGGCTTGTCCTCAAAAATACCTGGTTCTTAGCACGCTGAGTGGTATTACAGTGCTTTGTTCACAGCCTGGCCGTGATGAACTGCTAATTGCAGTGTTGGAATAAATTGGCTCAAGTGCCCAGGCAGCTCCAGAGCTCTAGGCAAGTGGGATTATGTGTTGGAGCCCTGCAGCAGATGCTGCTGACCAGCATGTGGGTTAAGGGCCACTGGAAATGCTGTGCCCTTTACGGTGTGGTTCCTCTGAGGTCTCCAAAGGATAGGACGGGCTTTGCACAGGGATCTATTCCATTTTCTCTAATAAATTTCAGACAGGTGCAGCTGGTTTCCACGCCCCAGAAACTGTCCTGAGTCTCCATCCCTTCAATACACCCTCGCCAGTGGAACCTTCCCTGATTTCCTCTCTTCTCCCAGGACCAGCAGCCTTGTGCAAGACCATCAGTGCTGGAAAGTCAGACCTGCAGAAATTAATTAAAATAAGAGCAGTAGGAACAGAAGCTGAGAGCTACAATGATGGATGTTCACAAAACACTTGTCCAGAGCCAAAAGTGCTCTGGGCATTTGGTGATGTTTGCTTCCAGCCAAGGAGCTGTGCAATAGTTAAACACTCTTGATGCAGTGATGATTAAGGAATCAGCCTCTGGTATCTAGGTATCTGTGAGGAGCTGATGCCTTCTCTCCACTGGGATTTGCCCCTTGGAGCTGCCAGCACCAGTTTGTTACGGACTGCATCCCCTGGCTGCAAAGGGGGTTTTATTTGCTTTAAATCCTAAACCTTAGGTTGTGTATTAATAGCATGGTAATGCATCACTTTCGTGTCCAGCACAAGCCAGGGGTTATATAAAACACAGATTAATGGGAATCAGCAAAATAGAGGAGCATGTGGAGGGATGCAGTGAGGATGTCTTGGGAGGGGAGGGAGGTGGCAGGTCCAGAGGGGCAGAAGGTGGCTGAGCAGAGTCAGAGCACTTCCTGGCAGGATTTGCTCCAGTTATTGTTCTGCAGTCCCTAATTCAGAACACTTCCTGAACCAGCATGCCTGTGGTCAGGGGTCTTTTGTCCCTGGGTGATAACAAGGCAGAAAAGGGATCTGGGAATTTGAATGGAAATGGCTGGGTTGGGGCTTTTTCTTTCTTTATTTTTTTTTCTCCCTAGCTGACAGACATAATTTCTACACCTGCAAACAAAGCACAGGTGGGAAGATAAAGTAACAAACAGTCATCCACAGGAAAGGCACATCTTTCACTAGGTGGTAAATAAACACTCATCCCCAGCATGGTTTGTTTCTCCTCTCCCATCCCAAAAATCAAGGTGATGCTTGGGTTAAGAAAGGCTGGGAATTCTCAGAAACTCCTTCCCACTCTTGCTTCTCAGTGACTGGTGGAAGATTGGTGCTGGTTTCCAGGCACCCAACAGCAGCTCCTCAGCTTTGGGCAGAGAAGTTCCCTCTTGTAGACTCCCCAGCCCATAAGCATTCAAAACATGCTGAAGGGGCAGCAGGGACACTAACCCAAACCCCTCCTGTTGCTGCTCCTCAGAGCAGGGGCAGGGCAAGAGAAAAGGAAAGCAACAGGTTTTGGGGCACCTGCCTCTGGTGTGACCTTCCCTGGGAGAGCATGACCTCTGCAGCTCTGCCCTCACCGGATGGGAAGATGCCTCCCCATCCCGGGAGGAAGGCACAGCTGGACTCCAGCCATCAATCATGTCCCGCCGGGAAGGGCTTGTATGGGTTGTGGGATGCCTGGTGGGGTGGCTTTTTTTCAAAGCCTCCTGCAATAACAGCAACCGTTGCTCAGCTTCCTTTCTAGATAACCTTTTTCCTGCTGCCCAACATGCTTATCTGCTGCAGACAGACTGGCAAGATGAACCGGAAAGCTGATACCTTATCTCTCCCTCTCAAGGAGCCTATTTAAGTGCTGGAATGTGTTGAGATGGTAAATGATTGTTAAGATCCAAGTGAGGAACACGGACCTAAGGACAGGTCCTGCTGGGAGGGAGCACCTAGTCAAAAAGCAGACTTGCAGGACTACAGCTTTTCCAGGCTTTTCTGTCTTTTATCTGCCAAAAGATGCATCGCCTAAAACATAAATTGTTTGTTTAAACCAAAAGGCATAGGCTGGGCTCCTGGCTAATCTGTGGGTTAACCCTGCAGGCTGCTCCCAGCTCAGCAAGGTTCACTGTGTGCCTTCGATATGGCTTTATCTGTGTCTCAGTTTACTCACTGCAGGAAATACACTGCTATGGGTAAGCCTCGCAAGGGGTGCAGTGTGTGATATCACATGGCACATATTCCTCCCTCACCATTTAATCTGTACTGCTGTGGGAAGCAGTAAGATGCTCACACATTCATAAAGGTAAATAGGATTGGAGAGCAATCGGGCTAATTGAAATGAACGGGGCTCAGCAGCTCAGACAGCCTGATACAATGAGATGAGACCTCTCCAGGGACACAGAAGTCAAGCAGAGCTTCAGCACTTCACTTATTTCAGCCACTGCAAGTGGCAGCTACAGCAACAGCAATTGCAGGCACCAGAGTTTGAGGGCTGTGACAGCAGAGGGGCCAGGGAACACCGGGTGGCCAGGGTGATGTCTGTAACAGCTGCTGGGGAGGGGTGAGAGACACTTATTTCGATCCTGTCCTGGGGGTAAAAATAGCTAGTGGAGATGATGCCAGCCTGAAGCACGTTGCCAGAAAAAGAAGGGGTGATGTCCCTCCCAAGAGGCAACTATATCCTAGTGCACCCAGGGGGTAGGATGGGGAAAGGGGAGTGGGGCCAGGCAAAATCAACAGGGAAGCAACACACACACAGTGGGTTGTGTGGCTCTAAAGAGCTCTGGGTGTGAGTGTCAGAGCCCAGCACACAGCGCAGAGAGATAGGAGCTCATGTGTGTGCAAGGGGTCCCTGCACCCCACTGCCCTGACAGCACCCCTGAGGGCCAGGCTTAGACCTGGGAATGGGTCTGGCCACTCCAACTGCTCTTGCACAGTATTTGCTACAGAAACTGTTCAGCTGCAATGCACGCTGCTACCACGGGCTGCTGCATCTGAAAGTTAATCTGTTCCACATCACCAACTACTTTTCCATAGTCATGCATAAAGAATTGCCATCCCAGAGCAGACCTCAGCCTGTCTATGTAATGATTCCAAGTGCTTTGACAGAAACACAGGTGACCCTGTGGGAGCCAGGATGGGACAATGTGCTTGCTGGGAGAGCTGATCCTGTCTCACGCTTGCTAGAGCTGCCCCATCCCCTGAGGCTTGTCATCCCCCGCAAAACTCTTGGAATAAAACACTGCAATGTGTGTGTCTGCAAGATCCTGCAAATTCTCTTTGCATCTTACAAGGTCCTTTGCTCCATCCTTTTGGGTGGGAGCAGGATGCCAGCCCTAGTCACAGCCTTTTTGAGGGTTACAGAGAAGACTCTGCAACAAAGCAGGACAGGAATCCTGGAGTACTCCTTTTTCTCTCCATGATGTGGTTTGATTATACTGGTGGTGAACAGGGCTGGTATGGCCACTATCTCCTAACACAGCTGATCAGTGCAGTGTGTCTCTGCCCCTGCCCTCATTGTTTAATTCCTTTAGGGCAGTTTTTTTTATTTTGGGGATGTTGCAGCTCCAGTCTTTACCCTGTGTCCCTGCTGGGCACATTGATCACCAGGAAGGGGCCGGGCTGCCCTGCAGACAGAGCAATGCAAGCTTAGCAGTTGTCCCTGTCAATGTAAAAAGTAGGAATGAGGGAGATCCATCTGAGCCGCTCGGCATCTGTCTTGTGATCCTGAAACCCAAGAGCCCCCCCTGACTCAGCAGGTTATTAATAACCCCCTGGCTGTGCTCCCACTGCAGCACCTGCCAGCCCTGGCACCGCCTGGCTCTCCTCCGTGGTGAGGTGAGATGCACACCCTGGGCAAGGGCAGAGGCTCCTTCCTGCCATCCCCCACACTCCATCCATACCCACAGGAGTGGTGTGAGGCTCGTGGAGGCGTCTGGAGAGACTCCAAGGCCTCTGAACCTCCTGCAGCACAGGAGAGGCTGCTGGTGCTGCTGAAGTCAGCTCATTGCACCCTTGTCCCAGGTCCTCTGGGTTTTGTGCCTAAAATCAGCCCTGGTCCAGGCTGCAGCAGGGGAAGTTTGGATTCCTGAAGTGTATCATCAGCACTGCCACCTGCCTCTTCTCCAGGCTGGGACACATCAGGCTGCTGCAGATCCTCATGGCACTTGGCCCCCTTGTCTGTTTGGACAGGACGAGGTCTGCCAGCCACTGGGTTTCCATGTATCTCTGCTGTACCTTTTCTGTGGTCACAGTCTTTGCCTTTGCCCATGCTCCTCTTCCCAGGACTGCAGGGACAAAGCAGAGGAGCCACAGGCTGCAGCACAGCCACATTCCCACCATGTTACCCAAACAACCCCGGCCTCAGGGGCTCAGTAAAGTTGCAGGTGATTTGGTGTGAGGCTGAGCCAGGCTGTGTTTACCATAGCTGGT
Source organism: Calyptomena viridis (assembly GCA_013390005.1). NCBI lineage: Eukaryota > Metazoa > Chordata > Aves > Passeriformes > Eurylaimidae > Calyptomena > Calyptomena viridis. The sequence continues at coordinate 70,094 of WEIV01022615.1, read as the reverse complement.
GCTCATTAGCCAGCTTCATTAGCACTCTCTGGGCGGGTTTTAAATAGCAAAGTGGAGCTGTATTTCAGTCTAGGGCAGCTCTGGCTGCAGGTGGCAGCCTAAGTCCTACTCCTTCTCTCTTCCTTCCCTCCTGCTCTGGTTCTTCCTGTTCTGGCATTAGGAGTAGTGCCCCAAAACCTCCGACCTCCCCATTTCTCCCCCAGGAGGCTGTGTCCCCTCCAGTCCTGCAGCTCATGGACAGAGATGGAGATCTTTACTGAGTCCTGGAGAAGCTCCCAGAGCCCTGACAGCTCCATCCACAGTTCATTTCCCCACCGGTCTCCTCCTTTTCCCTCATCCTTGGCCCTTCTTGGCCCTACTCACTCGCTGAGCCATATGCAGACCTGTCCTTGATGGGGACCAGAGCTGTGGAAGGAGACTGCAGACAGGGAAGGGGACAACTAACTTCCCTACTGGCACCTGGGCCGCTGTGGCACCTTGACTCCACTTTGTGTCCCGAGACAGGACACTTGTTTCCATCCTGCTGTGCTCCATCATGGGGCCATGTGGACAGAAAAGGGAATTCCTCTGCAATATGGATTTACTTCATCAGTGTGGCCCCATTCATTCTCTTTTTGTTACTCTTTCATCCCGTTAATTTCCTTCCCGGGGCTCTGCCTGCTTTTTCCTCGTTCCCTCCAGCTTTTTTTTGCCCATTTCCCATCACCTCTTGTCCTCCCCCGTGTGGCCCGTGACGGCTTTCAGCCCACACCACCAGGAACCATCCACTACCCACGTGGCGAAGCATCTACTCGATGCCTCGGACGCCTCTTGGAGCACCAGTGGTGCAGTGTGAGCCCATCCCGGGCTGTCTCTCCGGCAGAGAAGCCTTTTGCTCCCGGCGAGAGATGCGGGGACGGGAACCTCGGAGCCCTCCGGGCACTGGGGGACCCCGCAGCCGGGACTGGGGACTGCGGGACTCGCCCGCCGGCGGCTCCAGGCTGGGTTTGTCGCTCCATCTAGTGGGGACGCGGCGGGATGTCGCTGCCGCCCGGGATCGCGGCCCCGGGAGGGCGGCCTGGAGCGACCCCCAGGACGAGGATGCTCCGAGCTCTGCGACCCTTCCGTACCCCGAGAGCTGTACCCAGTGCTCCCACGCCAAGGGAAAAACCCTTGGGAAGTTACATCCCGAGCCGCGCGGCTGTTCCCGAGGGACCCTGGCAGGGCACAGGGATGGAGGCGCCCGAGATGGATGGAGCAAATGCTGTGTTTTCCTGAGCAGAGATAGTTAGCACCCGCTGAAATATTTAGGAATTATGTTAATAATTAAAGAAGAGACTGAACTCAAGAGGGACTTGGTGTGATCTCATGAGACAGAAGGGACAAATCTAGTCATGAGAAAACACACCTCCCAAAGAGGGGCATTACTTCATTAATTCCCCAAGAAAAAGGAAATGCTGTGGCTCTGGAGATGTTCAGAACGACGGCCTTAGCTTTGGGGCTGTGGAAGTAGATCTTGCAGGATCCTTGGTTATAGCAGGGGCTGCAGCTCCACTAAAATCACTTATTCTCATCAGGTTCATGGCACCCAGAAGCAGCTGATAGTTCCCTTTAGCAGGGTGAAGCAAGATATTTTTGAACTGTGAAATAGCAGCTGCCTCACAACACATGGAGAGAAGGAATAGGATGGTTGTGGTCGAAGGTTGGAACCATGACCCCAAACGTGTCTGAATTCACATTCTGACTACAATTATGGTCGTTACAAGGGTTTCAAGATAGGAAACAAAATTATGTGTTAGTTTAAATCTGGACTGCATTAGGCATTGCAAAATCACTTACTTTCAGCACGACAAGTAAATTTGGGGAAAGTATGAATTTGCCTACCCTTGTTTTCCATTTGGGAGAGGATACTCCTTTCCCACTGCAGGTCTTGTGTCTAACTCCAGCCCCAAATATTCCACTGAGTTTGTCCCGAAAGTCAGCTGTGATGTACTAGAGGGAATGAAATGGCATTTTCAAGAAAAAGTGGGGGTTTCTGCTAAAATATCCAGATCAGTTCTGCAGAGGTTTGTCTCTAGTGTTGTCTGAGATAATTGCTGATCTTCAGATTTAGAGTGAAAGAAGATTGATACATTTGCATAATCCAGTGATCTGTCCATGAATTGTCATGAAGTTGATCTAATGCAGGAACTTTTTGTCTTTCTTAGAAATATTCCTTGTGTTTTAAGATACACCTCCTAGGACCCTATGTCAAATAACTGGATTCCCTTATTTGTCTAGGGTTTTTTTCCCAACCTCTTTGAAAAAGGGGGCTTTGATAGAGCAAACAGAGTTGCTAACTGAAAAAAGCAGGTGCCTCCAGAAGTGGTTTTTTGTGTGTTCTGGAAGTGAGTGTTGCATTGAAAAAAACAGGTCTTTGCCTGACAAAACTTTAGTACTTGCACCTCCATCTCTGTGTTTTCTCCTCTTTTCTGAATGTGTTGAAAACTCAGCATGTCACCAACAATCTTCAGAGTCTTTTGAAGAACACAAGCCTGCATGTTGTGAGAAAGATGTGTGGTGTTTCTTGATTTTTATCCTTGAACCCCTTGCTATTTAAGCAAAACAAGGCTGTGCAAGGGCTTCCAAGTGGATGTAGCAGGAAAAGCTGGGCTTTAAAAGCTACCCAAAGAACAGCCTTGCTAGTTTCTGAACAGCACAGCCAAAGGAAAAATCACCAAGACAGGATGAGCAGAAGCAGTAGACTTGTTTTGCAGTTATGCACAAGGAAAAACTGAAGTCATGGCTGATGAAGTGCCTCCAAAATACTTGCAGTATCAGGCAACTGGTGTTTAGTTCTTGTTTCAAGCAAAGCTCAGTGCTCAGGCCAGCTGAAAGCAATTCACTTCTCATTGGAAGAATAGTTTCTTCCTTTTAATCAGCCCTGTTTTAAATGATTTCCTTTTTTAGTGCCTTAAATAGGCATTTTGGTTTGTCCTTCAGGCAGCCAGCATTTGCTCATGAAGAATGGAGTGAGTCTGCAGCCTTTAAAAGGACAAACAATAGCCTGGCAAACAAACACGTCCATGGCATCTCATTTTCATACAGAGCCTCCAGCTCCCATGGGCTGCAAAGGAATAAAAAGAAACAGCCTCTACCTGATTTAGCAGCTAGAAAAAGCGGTAAGTATCTACTTGAATCGGCTCTGATCTGTGAAATTGGGGGGGAAGGTTAAAAATAGCAAATAAGACCATAGCTGGGGGTATCCAGTCTCCTGCAGTAGGAACTGGAGCCAGTGGCTTTGTCCTGCCTCAATAGTGAGATTTGGTGGAGAGTGAGAATGGGATCACCTTAAACAATGTGCTTCTTTTCACACCTGCCTGTAAGGTAAATCTTCATACAAAGAGTGGTTCAGCAATCCTTAGGCCAGAGTTAGATTGGATACCCCATGAATGGATCAGCTACTCAACCAATGCTGAGGGGAAAACTGTAAGACTCCACAAACTGACTCTGAAAGCAGAGCTCCCACAGTTGTGTTACAACACTGCAAATACTTAAAGCAGATACAGAGGGGCCATGCCATGAGTTAGTGTGAGTTAGAGTGACTGTAGGGTTGCAGGTTTTGCTTTCCCTGATCACAATTAACTCAGTTTGGAGTAAAGGCCAAGATTCCTGGGTTTTCATGCTCTTTTCCAATTCCCAGTATTTCATTCTCTGTTTCAGTTTAGAGAGGTAAGAGGCTCCAGCTTTCCCCCTCAACAGAAAACCTCCTTATTCTTAAAAAACAAGTTTATGAAAATATCTCTATTGATATTAAGTCTTAAGCAAGAGGGGAAAAAAATCTTTTATATTTGAGACCCAGTATCTGTTTGTTCTTTTTGAAGTCTGCCTTTCAAAACATTTCCTTATATTTGGATAACACAGCCTCATACATGGGACTACAGAGAACTGCCAGAGCTACTCATGTCTTCTCTCCCACCTCTCAAATATGACAGCTGAACTCTACTGATGTTCTTGCTGGCTGAGTTTTTGGGTCCTAAGTCCCTGTTCACTTAGTTGCAGGCTTGACTTTCCCTGTAGCTGGCTCAGATGAGCTAATGAAGTCAGTGCAGGCATGAGGCATTCTTGATTTGGACACAACTGAATTTGAAATGATTTTCACACTTCAGGGCATAAAGCAGCTCCTACTCCATGGGATTGGAAAGCACATTCTCCTGTGGACAGGTTATTGCACAACTGGCCATTCTGTGTTTCTTCTGCAGCAGCTGATGTTGGCTGCTGTCTGAGAGAGATGGAAAACTGGAAGGACTGTGATCCGACCCAGTAAGGTAAATGTGTGCTGGTAAATGGGGAACAGAGCAGGATTACTTTGCTTTTTCCAAAGGGATTGTGGAGTTTTGTGAATGACTGTGGGGGCAGTAAGGCCTTGTCCTGTGGTGCAGGCTGCCACTTATAGTGATGGCAAAATGGCACACAGGAGCATTTAGCCTGTAAATCACCCTGTGTGATGCAAGGCATGGGCAGGGATTGATGGATTCAGACCAAATTTTTGTAGAACCTGTAAAACATAATAGATATCCTATTATTTATAGGATATCTACGCCATGAGAGATTTATGTAGATGCTGTAAGGTCTCTGCAATGGGTATTTTCTATTTGGCAGGATTTTTCACTAGTGTAAGGATGAAGCACACAGGAGCAATTCTGCTCTCACTTGTAATTAGTCCTGGGAAGAGGAAGCAAGACTCTGAGTCTGACTCTCTTGTCCAGGGATAATTTTCTAAGAACTCAGGTCATGCCCAGCTTTAAAGAGTGAGAAGGAGGGAAGCCCAGCCCCAACTCAGTCCTGAGCCAGGAGACTTGCAGAACTCCAGAGCTGCCCCAGCAACTGAGAGGGGATCTCATCGATGTGTATAAATATCCTGTGCTGAGAATGCCATCTCTGAGGGGGAACCAGAGACTTTTCCCTCACATTTTGGTGACCCCAGTGAGAGCTGGGGGGGATCACAGGGCCACAGGGTGATGACAGGCCCATGGAGATTTCTGTCCAGCCTGGGTGGGACCAGAAAACAGCCAGCAAATACTGCTTGGTGTTCTTCTCTGGTTTCATGGGCAGCAGGTTCAAAGGAGGACTTGCCCTTTGGAAGGACTTTAGCCCTGAAATACCTTTTAATTTGTTCTATCATTAAAGATGAGGGAAATGAATGCAGTAGAGCGAGGCAGTCCCTCCTCTCCCAAAACACTCTACAGAGCCATAAAATACCAGTAGCCTCACATGCAAGTACAGTCCCTGCTTCAGCTAAAAAGAGCTTCAGGTCAACACAATCTGTGCAGCAATTCTGGCAAGAAATTGGCACTAAAGATAGTGTTGTAAAAGTTGCTGCAAAGGGCAGTTCTTCTGCCCAGGGCATCTTTTATAGCTTAGGAGATGTGGTCTCCTTGCATCCAAGGACAGAGCAACCTTCCTTTAATTCTCCTTCCCTGTCCTCTAACACACACACAGGTGTCTGTCAGTGTGACATTTGGGGACACAAGGCCAGACTGCAGGTACACATGCATTTATTTCTTAGGGACTGTCCAGCAGCTCACAAAAATGCTGCAAATACACACACATATATGTGAGTGTGTGTATAATATATATGGGACAAGCAAGAGGGGAATTGCTGACCTTGTAAATAAACTTGTAAATAAACTCTTCAGCTTATTCATGGGTCACCAGCCAGGTGCTGTCACCCCAACTGTCCTTGCCCATGAGGGGACGGTGGCTTTAGAGGGATTTTGCAGTGCATTTCCCTGGTGCAGGCAATGCCTCAGGAGGAACATTCCCACCTCTCTCCAGGTTACAGAAGCAGTGTAAGGCTGGGCACCTGGGTCACTGCTCATGAGAGATGACAACTGTTTGAGATCAGACACAAGAGTAGTGCAGAGGGAGGAAATGCATGAACAGCTTTCTGGACCATATGTGATGTTCCTAAAGTTGATCTGCACTGCTATTGAAGTTGCCAGGCACTGAGCTACCAAGAGATGCACCAGTGTTGCTGAAAACCATCATCTGTTGTTAGATCCCCTTCTTTTCTGGATATCTGCCCCTTTGGTGTCTCATCTCATCTTTCCAGCAACATGTTTTTCTTGACTAGAGACAGAAGGCCAGTGTCCTCCACTTCTTTCCTTATAGGAGCCCACCCTCCTTCCTGACATTACCAAACTTCCACTCTCCCAACTCACTGGGCAGCTGGTCTGCAGGGCCATGTGGTTTCACACTCCAGGTCAGCTGAGGAGCAAGAGGATGGATGGACAACCTCAGGCTGTCAGTGCACAGCAACAACAATCACCCAAAGGCATTACTGTTGCCTTTTGGGAGATCAGGAATGTGGTATCCCCTCACTTTCAGTGACTCACACAACCACCTACAATCCCCACCATCAGCAGGTGACTCACACAGGTTTGTCAGGTCAGCATTACACACACCTGCTGCTGTAATAAGCAGTTCTCCAAAGGCCTCCTGTGCATCTCCAAGGCAACAATCCAAGGCCAAGGGAATAGATGCGCCAATTAAAGAAAAAATTAATGCAACCTGTTGTGGAGATCAAAAGGCCAAAGTAAACAAATGAAAGATAATTGTACATTCATCACTAGGTTTGTGCACTGCAGTCCCCACAAGCTCCTGGCTTTTGCACCTGTGCCCCTTCTCCGCTGCTTCTTCTGGAGAGTGAACAGGCCCAGCTCCATCAGCCTTTCCAGATGCTCCAGTCCCTCAGTCATCCTCGTTGCCCTTTGCTGGACATGCTCCAGGAGCTCCATGTCTCTTGGGGGAGCTCATAGAATTGCAGAATAGTCAGGGTTAGAAGGGACCTCTGCGGATCATCCAGTCCAACCCCCCACCCGGGCAGGGTCACCTGGAGCAGGTGGCACAGGAACACGTCCAGGTGGGTTTGGAATGTCTGTAGAGAGGGAGACTCCACAAACTCCCTGGGCAGCTGTTCCAGTGCTCTGTCACCTCAACAAAAAGCAGCTCTTCCTCATGTTGAGGTGACAACTCTTATGTTTTAGTTCATGGCCACTGGACCTCATCCTGTCCACTGAAAAGAGCGCAGCACCACCCTCTTGGATGAGGACGATTAAGAGATCCCCTCTCAGTGTTCTCCTCTCCAGACTAACCAGGCCCAGCTCCCTCGGCCTCTCCTCATCACAGAGACGCTCCAGACCCCTCACCATCCCCGTGCCCTCCGCCGGGCCCGCTCCAACAGCTCCCTCTCCCTCCTCCTCCCTCCCTCCCT
>WEIV01022615.1:0-62677 GCA_013390005.1 Calyptomena viridis | reverse complement strand
CATCCCCGCCGGGGCTGGTGCGGCCGCCCGGGCTCGGGGCCCCTTGTCCGGGCTGGAACCCCCCGAGCCGCGGGGTCCCCGCCGCAAAGGCGGGTTGTTTTTCTTGGCCGTCTGGAGTGTGGCACGAAGATATTTTTGTCGCGCCGTGTGTGTCTCAGCAAAACAAGGGGAGGGGGGGTGGCATCCAGGAAGGCTCGGCCGGTTTGTTGTTGTGCGGGAGCTACAAAAGGGCTGCTGAGGCCGAGATGCGGCTGGGGCGGGGGGGAGCGAGGATGGAGTTTGTGCGCTGGGCCAGCTCGGTAGGTTTGAAAAGATGTTTTAGGGGGTTTTTGCTGCTGTTCGGGAAGGAGTTTTTCACCTCTGTGTGGGGGCAGCTGAGCTGCAAGCTGGGGAAACCCTAATGCGGGTCCTGGGACACGTGCTGAGCATCTTCACCGGGAGGGTGATTTTAGTTGTGTTGGTTGTGAACCAGGAGGGTTTTTTTCTTTAAAATTCTTGCAAAACCCGCTTATCTCCAAAGTCAAAGGGGTTTGAATGAGGTGGGAATTGTGAGGTTTGTTAAGAAAGTTCTGTTTTGTTTCTGTTTTCTGAACGTGCAAAGGATGAGATCTCTTTGAGTATCAGCTTATGAAACGTTTGTATATTGATGTTATTGGTGCTTGGAGTGATAAGGTATAATAAACATAAATATTTAGGACTTCAGTCATTTTTTTTTCTTTCTAGGAACAAGTATAAAGTACAAGCACATTGCAATGTTTGCATCCTCTGCTTAGGGAGAAAGCATCCCACACCTTCCAGCACTGAATCCAGGTTTATAGTGGAAGTTTTGTTTGGGTTAAGCCTTGTCTTGCACATGCACACGAGGCCTCCACTGGAACGGGCCTTTCCATGATGTGTAAGTAGCTGGTCCCTGTCTTGGAGAACCAAATTTGGAGGATGGGCTCCTGATGAGTAGGTTTGTCAGATATAAACTGGCAAACTTACTTGCCTTTTCCATGTTCAGTTGTCACTGGGGTGGTTAAATAGTGCTCTGGGACAGGGACTGCAGAGGGAAGTCTCCTGGAAGATGTAGGGAGGCCGAGGCCATATTCTGAAAGTGGAATTTAAGCAGAGAGCGGAAAGTGATGTTTTCAGGCTGATTTCTGACTGAAAAGATGAAATAATTACCTGCGTTTTTCATTCTAAATGAAGTATTGTAACTGGACCAGGGTGTTACCAGGAGATCTTCGTGGGTTCATCGTGGGTGATGTTGCTGCTTTCAGGTCTCTGGTTTAAGAAGTTCCTCCCAGTTAACAGAGAGTATTTTGAGGGTACGATAAGCAAGACCTCTCCCATAGGACCTCTTTGAAATGGTCTTGTGTTTTTCTTGTTACAATTTAGAAGTTCTGATTAAAAATCATACTCAGACAAGTCACAAATACCATGTGATGAGGTTGCTGCTTCATTTCATTTGGGGTTTTTTATTGCATGTTTCCTCAAGGCGGTGTGAGTACATCTGCTGTTAGCTGTGTTTAATTTGATAAATACCTTGAGTACAAGTTGATTCCTTTTTTTTTTTGTTAGTCTGGTCTGCTTTTCTTCATGGCTTGAGTAAACTAGTTATCACACATTTGAGAGTGCTTCCAGCAGTCTTCACTGTTAAAAAAATATATTTTTACATGACTAGACAGATATCTTTCTTAAAAAAAAAAAGAAAGTAAACAACGTATTTGATGTAGATTTCCAAAATTGTCATTATATAGGGCCTTGGTGCCTTGTTTTTTCTAAATTTGGAGATTTTTATTTTGGTCTTACAGAGCATTTTTTTGATGAACTCTGAGCTTTTTTTTATTTTACTGTGTGTGCATGAGAGCTTAAAAGGGCAACTCAGCCAACTGGCTGAAACTGGAAAAGTAAGTAATATGAATGCTGGAAAGGAAATGCAAGGCTTAAAAGTATTTTTGTCTCAATAAATATGAGCAACATTCCTAAATACTTTGCATTAAAATTATTTCGCTTTATAGTGACATCTTAATAAAGCCTTTTAATAAAGCCGTGTGTAAAACCTAACTTCAAAGGCTAATTTATTTGAACAACCCCCTAAAGGTAGTGGTGGCATTAGAGTCTGTGTGTGTGTGACACAGCTGGTACCTGAGTGATGGTATAAAGACAGACAACCCTCGGTCTCTGTGGGTGGTTTCAGAGCACCTGATGGTTGCACCACATTCTCCTCCTGCTGGGATCCACCTGAGGAAACAAGGACCATGGTGCTGCTCTGGTTTGCCAGGGCTGTACAGTGCAGCCTGTTAGATGATCCATTGCAGAATTCCCTGCCTATTCCAGAGTGTTGGTTCCTCAAGGCCTTCATTGTGCTCACCTGAGTAACTGGAAGTATTTAAGGGTGAGTCGGGCTAACTTGAAGTGCTGCTACACTGTAAATAATAGTAAACGTTTTTTAAATTTTTTTTTTTTCTTCATTATGATGGTGGTCTAGAAAGAGATTGTGCCATAGTGGCATTTGCACTTGTAATTTAGTGTTTTTAGTGTTTTCTTGATGGAGGAATAGAAGCAATATGAACAGGAGAAAAACTCAGTGGCAGTAGCTTCATGGGAAGGAGGGAGAGGGTTTATTCCAGGGGCTGGACCTCTCTGATCATCCCTCTTTACTACATTCCTCATTTATTCTGCAACTTGGCACTGAGCTGTTGTCTCAGTATCAGGCCTTGCTCTTAAGCTGATCATGCCTTGTAAGTGGGTTTTGTTTTTCATGTGGCACTGACTCATTCTCCTGAGAGGTCGATAATTTCACAGCTCCTTATCACCAGTTTGTCATTTGGAACAGAAATACAACCCTGAGTCTGTCAGGTATCAGACAATGAGGTGAGAGCCAGGGAACAGTTAAAGGCTGGGCAGCTGCAGCTCTCCGTGGCACAACAGCTTTTTCTAACAGTCTGAAATTAAATGACTGCTACCAAAGTCATGGAAAACACCTGTAGGAGGTTTTGCACACATTTGGGTTGGTTGAAGAGTTGTTCTTTCCCACGTGAGGATAAAATGGGGCTGAAGCAGAAGGTTGTATTATAATATCCAGCCTCACTGAAATGTAGCTTGGGCTTATGTTCTGTTAGTAATTTGTACTAGAATTCAGGATATTCTCTGTGTGCATGTGAAATACTACTCAGAAATAACTGAGTAGTTGGAGCTTCTGAGCTGTTTATTTTGGATTAAAGCTGTTCAGGTGTGTATAGCTGTAAATCCTGTGTAAATACTGTGTTTTGGTTCTGAACTCTTAAATTTTCAGGGGAGTGTTGATAAGCTGAAAGGGGTGGGAAAGTTACACCTTTAATAAGGTGTTAATTTATGGACTGATGAAAACAATTCTACCTTGAGTGAAAGGGAAGAGGTAATGACCAGGTTTGAAACGTGCAAACTTGGAGGAGGAGGTGAATCAGGCTTAAGTGTGAAGAAATATAGGAAGAATAGCCAGGAATAAAGTGAGGACTTGCTGACAACCCTGTAGGATCTGGCCAAGAGGACCATTCTGTTGGACAATGGCATTTTAAATGTCTGCCGGCATTCAGTTTGTTGTTGGGAGCATCCTCAGTAGCCCTTGGATTTCAGGTGAGGAGTAAAATACCTGGTATTTGCATAGATACCACCCTTATGGAAGAGATTTGGTGGAGAAATCCTTCCTGGATAGCCATTGAGACATTTGGACAGGAATTGTAGTGATGCTGCTTCAAGGAATGAATAGACAGATTTGAAGAGCTTCCATTGGGACTTTGCCTCCCCCAGGCGCTTCTTGTGTGGGAATATAGTGGTTTTTTCCGAAGAATTCTGCTGTGGGATAAGTTCTTAATCTCTTCCTACCTGTATGTGGGCTGGGAGGGTGTACAAAAGCCTTGAGTGATCTTGTTCAGCGTTGGGAGTGGGCTGTGAAGCAGGCAGGGAAGTAGGGACATGTTCAAGAGATGCTTCTTCATGGCTACAATAATATGAAGTGTGGTTTTATCTTTTATTGAAATAACCAAAGGCTCAAGTTCCCACCTAGCAATTGAAGCTTCAAGAACTCATTCAGGAGAGTCATGAGATCTTGAATGTTATGGTGTTACTGTTCTGCATCTGAGCAAAGTGTTGCATTTAGTGACGCCTGTGGATCCTGTTGCAGCGAAAGCCACGTATGGAGTGGCTCATTTAGGAGGTGTTTGCAGCATTTCCCATCCCAGCATGCAGAGACCTGCTCCTCCAGCACTCCTCTGGAGCAGGGCTTCATGCTGCTGCTGGCCCCACAGCGTCAGGGAGGCAGTGTGATTCAGAGGGTGGTTTTCAGCCCCAGAAAGTGGGAGATGAAGGCTCTATTTCTTGCTCTGCTGCTTAGCGGAGCTGCAGAGTTCTGCGGTGTCATTTTCCTATCTGGAAAATAGAAGTGATGGTGCTTACACACCTTGTCAGTTATGCACTGCAAATATCTATGTAAATTAAAGCATCTGTGAAATGTTTTCACTTCCTGTCTGTGTAGTCCAGATGTCCTGGGGGTAATCCGAGTTGTTTAGCTCTCCAGAGAAGTTAAAGCTTTCTAAAGAAGTCTAAAGCTCCTTTCTTCAGAGTACTGAATCACACAGCATTCAAGGTACTTTCTTACCACTTTGTCCCTCTGTCGCTTTCCCATTAGGCTCCTGTTAACATCCTTGGCATTCATTTGTGGTGCAAATGGCTCCTATGAATAGGCTTCCTGTAAGGAGAACTGCTGTGCAATGCTGCATTGCCCTAGCACTGTTAAAATTGGGGAACCTGGAGGAAGGCTTCCTTGGAAGCTTCAGCCTCTGCAGTGTTTATGAACTGCAGGCTTGTCTGGACTGCTTGTTATCTTACTAATGGTTTGAACCGGCTGCATCAGTCTTGATGGCTGTGGAAATTAGGAGAAATCTGATAAAGAAAGAGCTATTCAGCTCTTGCCAGGGCAGCTTTGTACCCTGCAGTGAGTACCTGCCAGGGCTGCTCCCAGCGATGCCTTGGGGAGGAACAGGAGGGATCTGCCCAGCAGGGGTGTGCAGGAACCTCTGCCTTGCCTGTGCAGTGGGGGTTTGGCATTTGCTGCTGTTGATTAATAGCACTGACTTTTATCTCTTCATAAAGATAACCTTCTGTGCATAACCTGAGTGGGAGCTGAGGCCCTGAAGTCAGCACAGCCTGAGAGTGTGGAGAGGTGAGCAAAGCCCAGATTTGGTAGTGAGATCCATCGGGCACAAGGTAAACATCCACCTTCTCATTCCAGTGTGATGCTTCCTGAGACTGCAGAGAAAATAGAGCAGCTTACTCAACAGCTGGTGGCATTTGTGTGGAAAAAGCAGTATCTGTTCCTGAAAAAAGGACTGTTAACCCAGAGGACTGCCAGCTTTGCTCTGATTTCATCTCTTGGAGCTGTGACATCTCTAATTTCCTCTCTACTTGTTGGCTGTAAAATTTGTGTTTACTGCTGAGAGATGGAGTAAGTTGCTGAGCTTGGGACCAGGAGAAGGATTTGTGAAATGTTTGACAGAGAACCATTCTTGCAGTGGCTGATTGTGGCTCTGGCTGTGTAGGGCTCTCCAAGGATAGCTGTGTGGAACATTGGAGTTCTGGAACTGGCAGCACATGTGTTTCACGTTTGCTACTCTTGCTGTATCTCACATGGATATGGATATCATCACTGTGATGACTCAAGTCTGTGGCAGAAGTGTCAGGACTAAGGGAATTTCATGGCATTAACACGCAGTGGTGTTCAGTGTTAGTGATGGAAGAGTCTTTGCCTTCAACTGTCAAATCAAAGGGCTGGTGCAATGGCCTGAGAACAGTTTGTGCTTGTGTAGGGGCCTCCTGTCCTAATGAGCTTCTCTGGAGCAGTGGGCAGGACTGGGTCTGCTTTCTGTGCCAGTGGACAGTCTCTTCCACTGGAAGAGGCTGTTCTGGACATGACAGGTGATGCTCCAGTGCATTCCTTGCTTGCTTGACTCATCTTTGCAACTTGCTCCTTTGTCTCTGAGGGTCTTGGTGTGCAGGTTTGGTGGCTGGGGCAGGGACCTGAGCTCTGGGACTTCTTACTGTCTATGGTGTTAATTGAGCAAACTGTTCCTCTGCCTTGGGTTACCCAGCCTGTAAAACGGGACTCATAGCCCTGTTACCCATCAGGAGATCCCTACCAGCTACTCATGGTCTGTTACTGTTGCTCAGATACCTAAATTGTCAGTTTACCATACAGTTCAGCTGAATGTTTCCAGGAGCTTTCTGATCAAGTTTTGCCAACAGAGGATTATGTCAGGTATTCCTTTTGTATTTGGATTTAAATTGCTTGCTCAAGATCAGCCTCCTTGCTTTGACGTTGAGGGAACAGGATGTTGTATCTGTGTGTTCCCCTTGGACATTCAGATCTCAGAGGAACCCAAGCAGTGCAGAGTGGGAGGCAGAATCATTTTGGAGGCTGTAAAGTAGTGTTTTTCAGCTCTGGGCCTTGGTTGTGAGAGAGCCAGAGCAAAAGTACAACTCTTAAGGGTAAAGATTTGCACTTGACTGTGAATCTCGTTGGGCAGGCAGTTGGTGGAGATCAAGAGGTCACTTCAATTTCCTCTATTTACAAAGTGATTTGGATCTGGATCTGTTGAGGCCACAGGTGGTTCTTGCTGAACTGAGCTGCTCTGTTCTCCCTGGGTTTCACCTCTGAAACATGGAACTACAAAGAGATAGGCTCCTTTATTTCTGTTGTGCCTTGCTGCAGAAGTGCCTGCCAGGAGTGGTGGTGCTGGGCTGTCTCATTTCACACCTTCATGGCCTGGATTACAGGGCAAGGAGTGTAATGTTGGTAGTTGGTACTTCCAGGTTGTTCCACATGAAATACTTTCCTGCTTCCCTGCAGTATTCAGGTCTTGATTCTGAGGGATGATAAAAAAGCCCTGCAGTGCTTCCTCATGGGTTGGAGGTAAGGTTGTACCTTCCTGACAGCTGGCACTAATGGGTCAGTTCCTTCTTTAGGGCATGATGGGGCAGATGGGCAGGAAACTGGCTGTGTTTCTCTGGAGACTGTTGTAGACAGACAGTCCTTTCAAGGAAAAAATTAAGTGCCCAACTTGGATTTTCTGCTCCTTGAAAAGGAGGGGGAGTTTCATGAGCACAGGATCTCACAAGCACTTTCTGTGGGCTGGGGCCCAGCTTTCTGATGAGATTTTTTTGCTCTGTGCCATAGTCTTGCATACTCAGGATGAACTATTTCTTTGTCTGCATCCTCAATTACTGGAGGTCAGGGCTCCTTTCCAGGGCGTGGCATTGTCTGTCCAGCCCACACAGAAAGGACCACAGAACTAATGTTTTTGTGTAAATACAATTGAACTATTCTCCAGACTCCAATCTGCTTTATCTGTTTTACAGTAAGTTACAATTTCATCCTTTCTGGCTGCCTTTCTCTGCCTGCCTTCCCAGCATGGGAAAAGCTGTTCAGCAGAGTGGTGAAGCTTCTGTATTTTACAGGCCAAACCTGAGATTGTGAAGATCTGTTTCCTCTAGAGCTGTGCACTGATTCACTGCCAGGAGTTATGATTCCCAATCTATTGATACATTCAGAAGAGGGGGCAGCAGATGAGCTTGGTGAAGACAGAACTGAGAAAATGAGGTCAGGTCATGTCACAGGACATGCCCTTTCTGCCACCTCTCCCTGTTCTCATGTTTTATTTCTGTCTGTAGAGCTCCACAACACAGAGTTAATGAGAGTTCCACTATCCAGAAGACTCTGCCTCTCCTGCTCCATGTCTCAAATCCCAGGGGCCTCAGCTTAGAGAGAGGTCTGATGATGGGGCTGGACAGCAGGCAGGTCTTCTGGCAGACAGCCTCCAACAGTATTACTTGACTAACAGCATACCTCTGCAGTAAATCATGAGAGATGTGATCCTGGTCTCCCATTCCCTGTTTTTACAAGGAGGCAGTTCATGAGAGTGCAGAGAGAAGCTGGAATTGTGAGTATTAAAAGAACTGGTACCACCACCAAATAAATACACCTATTGAGCTAAGCAAGGAGGGTCGTCCTTGTGGATCAGAAGCTTGGCAATGGGATGTTTTATTTCTTTGTACTGGAGACTCCTGGGTTGCTTTTCCCTGTCTAGCAAGATTTGGTACCATTTCCTGGCACCATATTTAGTGCTACATCCAAATCTCAGCAGGTCCTTTTTCAGGTGTACCAGCAAATCTTGTCAGCTCCTCTGGAAATAATGCAGTAGAATGACAGTGAGTGGTTTCTTGTGGCTTAAATTCAGCCTCTCCCTGCTGTACAGCTCTTCTGATTGATCCCATTGATTTTGTACTTGGATGCTGATTTCTCCTGTTGCTCCCCTCCTTACTAAGCAACCTCTCCTGGGAACTGAGTGCTCATCTGGTCCCTTTCCTCTTAGCCTGATGATCCAAAGAGGGCTTCTAGAGGATATAGGTGCATCTGACACCAAGCCCCTGGGCAGGTGATCAGACTTTCACCAAAGCCCCTCCAAGCAGCCAGTGGTGTCTTTCATCACTGAGGCAGGTGTTGAATGTTTCACAAATAGGGAGTTCTTGGTGGGACATGTTCCAGGAGAAGTAGTGGTATCTTTCTGTTGACAGATAAATATTTAGCTCTGAAAAGGAGCAGGAAAATTGACTGTGTGTAATTTGAAGTGTGTATACCACTAATCTCCTGTAAAACTATACCATGTTTTTTAAAAGGTCTCACATTGCTGGTAACATGTATTTCAGTTTATCATCGACTCCAAACACTTCAGTCTTCTGAAAGTATTGTTCAGCTTTTCCAACCTGTGAGTTTCTGAACAATTTGTGTAAAATTTGAGGTCAAAAATCTTCCTGCTTATGAAGCAAAGCCTTTTCACTGCTAATCTCTGTCCTGTTGCTTTGTTTTGTGTTGGTGGCTGCTGCTGTGAAGTGAGCAAGGAGTGAAGGTCTGCAGTAGTCTTGGGTCCTTTACCCCAGTGATTGTGCTGGATGTAGAGCTCTCAGTGGTGTGTGAGTAGCTGGAGTGATTCCTTCCAGAGTGTGTGTTACCTTTCATAAGTCTGTTTGCCCTGCTCAGCTAAGGCTGGCTGACTTCCAGGTACTCAAGCTCCATTGAAGTCTTGTGAATAAAACACCAGCAGCCCAGCCTCCTGCATACATAGATTTACAAAGAGCTTTGCAGACAATCCAGTTTGTCAGGAGTCTTTCCCTTTGCCTCTGTTTTGAGCTTGGGGGTTTCCAGTTCTTACCAGTGCCAGTAACTCAAGGTTTTCACATGGATTTTTTGCAGGACAAGCTCGGTAGATCCCTGCTGTAGCTCCAAGACTTATATGCTTAGACCCTAATGGCTTTAAGACATAAAAATGTCTTAAAATGTCGCTGTTGCTCTCTGGATCAGAACATACCCCTTTAAAAGACAGTTAGGGTCAATACTCAAACATCAAATCCAGGTCAACACGATGTGGGCATGAAGATGTGGGAACAGTGGAGCTCTCTGCTCAGGATGTGGTTCTGGTGCATTTATTTGTACCCTGGGTTCTCTAATGGAACTGGTCATACTGCAGTATTTTGTGATTCCTCTGAGACAGTATTTTGGACTGTGTTGCTGTCCCTGGATGTAACAGCAGGCATTGCTAGTCCTGAGCATGGGAAGAGCTAAGCTGCCTGCTAAAACTGATAGCAAACCTGCCTCCCCAGACCTCTATAAACCCAGAGAGAAACCTTGTAGAAATGCTGAGGATTGATTTATTTTTGATTTCTCTGTAACAGAGGATATTGCTTTCTTCAGGGTCAGCTGTGGGGCACAGGAACCCTGAGCACAGGTCAGAGGCTCTGCTCAGTTTTCAGCTGTCACCATCAGCATGTGCCTTCTGGTTCCAGCTCTCCTCATAATGAGCACGCAGGCTGGCAGTTCAGTTCTAAATGAACTCAATTTTTATCAGAAATTGCTTTGCTCTGCAAGACTAGAAGGCCTTTATGATCCCTGCCTGGATTCCCTGCTTGACTGTGTGATGGGAAGATAGTTGAGTGTTGTGCCAGCCCTGGGAGGCTCTGTGGCCTCTCTGCAGTGCTGTGGGTGACCTGGGTGGCAAGTGATCCCACTGCCAGTACATCCCTGGACTAGCTTGGATCTGCTGCTGGCAATGGGAACAGCAGGAAAGTCCTGCCTGGGCTCTGACCTGGCTCAGAACTGCTGCAGCCTCTGTGCACAGTGACTGTGTGGAAATTGCTTCACCTCTCCGTGGACTCCTTTTCCCCTTTGGGGCACACACACACCACACAAACAAAGCTGTGTTTCACGTCTTCAGCTTCAAAGCGTTGAAGGAGTTCAAAGTAAATCTCATTTATCTAGGCAGCAGTTGTGGATGTCCCAGAAAGTTTGACAACGAGCTTTATCCCGACATGTCCCCAGCATTCCTGCTCTGAAGTGGTTGTTTATTCCTCCCGCATCCTTTTAATGATATAAGATGTAATCAAGAGGCAGCTGAGACCCGGTTACATAACTGTTGTCAGGGTTTTTCTTTGGCAGCATGGCCCTGTGTGCTGTTTGCACACTGACTTTCAGGAACTCGGGTTTTCTGTTAGCCAGGTAACTCCTGAACCTGATGTGGTAGGTGGTTTGTTGTTGGGGTTTTTTTTAAACACCACCTAATATTATCTGGTTTGAGTTTTCTAAACCTCAGAGTGGGTTTTATTGCTTTTGTTGTGAGGTTGGTACAGGGTTGCCGTGGTCTGGATAGACCCCAAGCCAGGCTCTCTCTGCAAGGCTTAATATACCTGTAGAAGCAGGTGGCTGTGCTCTTGCCAGCACAGCACCTCTGCTGTTCCCTCTGCTCTGGGCCTTCTCACAACTCTGCCTGTTCAAACAGCTCATTGTTCTCAGTCCAACTTCTGCTTTCCTGCCAAGTTTGTGCTAATCAGTGTGTTTTCTCCTTTTCCCTTTCATGTCTGTCCTACTAATAAAATACAGTACAAATGGCTGAGGGAGGAGTTGTTGTTTTCTTTGGCACACGGTGGCCATCTGAGCAAAGATGGAACCAGACTGAAGCCAAAGATCTGTTTGCTGCTCTGCAGGAAGAGGTGTCTCAGGACTTGCCAGCCAGCCCTGTTCCCTCCACAAGCCTTCAGGCTGCAGCTCCATGTGGTGGTCCAGCAAAGATGCTGTAAGGGGCTTCTTGTGGAGCCTGGTGTTTTTCCTGAGCATCCCACGGATGCTGTTATTGAGTGACAGAACATAGTTTTCTTGCTCATTAAAGGCCTGATTTATATCCTGCAGTGCAAGAATGAACACTGTGTGTTGCCAGGTTTATTGGTCAGAAAACTTGCCCCCTGGTAGCAGCCTTTAGATGGATTTACTCGGCCAGTTGCAGCTGGCACTACATTCCCAGTCTGGCTGTATCCAGCATGTTTATGGTCTGTGCTTCAGTTTGTACATAATGTGTGATAGACTAATCCTCTTACCTGGAAATCATATTTGGTAAGGCGTTGCTGGTGGGAGTTGTAGTCTCTGGTCAGACACAGTTTCAAAAGGAGTGATTTCTGCCTGTGTTGGAAATACTCTTCAGGTGGATGAATTTTAAAAAGTGAGGGGGAAAAGGTCAGATGTATTTCACATTTTGTTACTTCAGCACACAGCTGAAACCCTAAGCTGGGACCTAACAGATGGTGTAATAAAACTGCCAGCAGTTTTGGGCTTAAAGTGGAGGCTTTACAACAAGAAGTCTAGAAATCTTAAATTGCGTGTGAAAAGGTTAGATTAAGCTCCTAGATTTGAGAAAATTTAGAACAGAATTAAGCTTTAAAAAAATGGAAGAAAACTCAATTGAAAGTGAGTAAAGTGTCTTTTCCTGCATAGAAGTTGATGTACAGTGTGTGCCTTGTCCATGTTTCAGCTTTTCAGTCCCAGGTTCCAAGAGCCAAAAAGTGTAAGAGACTCCCTCATGACAAGTGTTAATCACAGTATGTTGTGCCAGCAAAGATCAGAGTGAAAAATTAGCAAACCACATTCATTGTGAAAAATACATCTAAAGCTGAAAGTGGTGTTCAAGGTGCCAGCAACAGAGGCACGTTATTTTTTTGGTAGAGTGTTTTCAGGATTCATAGTAGAATGGCTGAACCCAAGAGAGACTGAATTCAGTGCATTTCAGTAGGTTGTTTTGGCTGCTTAACTCTCTCATGGCCACCTAATGGGAAAAGGGAATTTGAAGAAGTAATTTTGTTGCCTTCAGGTGATGCTATCAAAGTATTAATTGATGGTATGAGTCGTTAACTGTGGCCGGTGTGGAACCATAATCTAAGCATTACAAACCTGGCTGCCAGTGCTACAGTGGGAAACCCAATGATAAAATCCACTGTGGTGTTAGAGTGCTTTGTTGTCATTTATGTTTAGGAATTCTTGTGTTTAGCTGCTTATTGTTAGACTTACTCCTTTAAAGCAAAGACTGTGTTGACCCTCCTCACTTATGTTCTCATACTTAAGACACTGACCTCTTTCAGTGCTGGAGTGGCAGGGAAAAAATGATATTATGAGAAGTGTGTTCCTGCAGTGCTTTTCATTCAGTTTGTGAATCTTAAAGCCCACAAGCTTCTTGTGACTAAAGAGGAGGGAGTTAAAACCTCGTAACTTAGTGTGTGTGCTCACTGAATATCTGCAGTTCTGTTGTGTGTGCTTTACTTTTTACTTCTCTGTGGCTGAACAATCCATTTGATGGCATTTTCCTGGTTCTCTTCCATTCAAAGGCAGATCGGGAGCGGCGCAGAGAAATTTCCTTACTAGATGACATTTCATCGCAATGTCCGATCGTTTGGGGCAAATAACCAAGGGAAAGGATGGGAAAAGCAAGTACTCGACTCTCAGCCTGTTTGATAAGTATAAAGGAAAGTCAATAGAAGCTATCAGAACTACAGGTAAGAAACACCCTCAGAAAACTCCTTTTGTTGTCTTCCAAGAGTGTTGTTGCAGAGCTGAGGTTGTTGGCCCTGTGGGGAGGGTGCCCAGTGGGACACAGGTGGGGTGCAGAGTGTTTGTGCTGGTGTTCAAGCCTGTCTTTCATTAAGACTTGAAGGAAAATGTCTGTGGCACTTTGCTGCTGTTATTTTGAAGATGTGAAGGAATTGCACAGGACAGCTGGGGCTGTTGGCCGTGTTAGCCTGTGTCCTTGCTGCAGGGTGGGCAGGTGGCAAACTTGAGTGAAATCCTTACCAGGGCCTTAGGCTGTACCAGGACAGGGCAGTTGAGCTGACTGAAGTGCCTTAAGCTGCCCAGACCTTGTGTGAGGTGAGAATCGAGGACTGAGGCCCCTGGGGAAGAACCTGAGGTAGTTTTGCAGTGGAAATATGACCAGAAGTAAATGGTGGGGTCAAAAAACTGAAAACCTTGCCTGGGCTGGCTCTGGATTTGGTGTGTGGGAATAGAAAACAAAAAATAAGATAACTTTTTAGTAAATGTGATGTCTGGTGGGTAGAACCGGAAAGTTGAGACCTGGGGACCAGTGGGTTAAGTTACCAATTTGTCTACTTAGAGGAGAACTTGGGTGGCTGTTTCCCCAAGTTCTGAAAGGGTGGTGCTGCTTCTCCTTGGTGAAATAGAAGAGGAGGATTTGCACAGGTACCTGAAAGACTCTGCAAGCACTTTGTTAGGGAGAACTGTTTCTCCCTCCTTCCCTCCCCTGCAGGAGCTGTTTGCCAGCTGCTACAACAGACGGTCCTGTGGGAAACGACCTGTGTGTTGACATAGCAGCAGCAGTTCTGTTGGGACTGCACCCAGCCACAGTATCCTAATTAAGATTACTTATCTAGCAGGATACAGCCCTCTGACCTGCTGCTGTTCTTTCTCACTAGTTATTCCTAGACATGGCTTACAGAGTCTTGGGAAAGTTGCTGCTGCCCGGCGCATGCCACCTCCTGCAAATTTGCCTAGCTTGAAGTCTGAGAACAAAGGAAACGACCCCAACATCATTATAGTACCCAAGGACGGTACAGGATGGGCAAACAAGCAGGATCAGCCAGACCAAAAGAGGTAGGTCAAGCGAATCTTTGGTACTTTGTCAGGCAGACAGCAGTGGTTGTGCACTGCTGTGCTGCGTGTTGGACCTCAGTGATCAGTTCTCTCTTGTCTGTGCCAATGTAGATCCAGTGTTAACTTGATCTTATAGCTACTGCAGTGTTGCTGGAGTTGTTTTCTTGCCTGCCTTCCCCTGTGATCTCACCTCTGCTGTCTCTGTTCAGTTCCAGTGCGACAGCTGCACAGCTGCAGGAGTCGCTGCCGCAGCAGGGTTTGCAGAAATCTGTCTCCAATTTACAGAAGCCGACACAGTCAATCAGTCAGGAGGTAGGTGCACACGGTCTCTGCCTGCCACCCTGCTTCCCCTGTCCCCAGGCAGCTTGAGGGTTTTCTTTAATTGCCTGTGTTGCCTGGCTCGAGTAAGAACAGCTTGTTTCTTGTGGAATTGACCCTCTTGAGTCCAGGTTGCTGTGCCCCAGGAGTGCTGTGCTGCAGTTAGAGTATAATTGTGTGTGTGTTACCTCTACTTTCAAGTGCGTGCAGAAAGTCTAGCTTCAGTCCAGAAAAAACAGCTAGAATGTGGGATGGCTGCTTTGCACTTCTAAATTATTTTACTTGGGTCAAATTCAAGTGTCAGTTGGTGGCAACAGATCCAGTTCTTGCTCACAGCCCGATGAGAATTGATCGGGACAGATCTGCTCATGTGGGAGAAGTACCCAATGTCAGGACCCGAGAAAGCTACTGGCAAGTAAGAAGCTGTCCCAGAAGGTGTCTAAACCTGGCCTCTGTGTGTTGCAGATTTCACACTTTTAGTTTAAAAAAAATTCCTAGCCCTTGAGGTTCATGGAAATCAGGACAGGAATTAATTTCTGAAGAGGAGAAGAGTGGTTAATGCATGAGAAAGTAGGGTAGCCTTCAGGCCCAGGTGTAGCTTGAGACCATTTGGGAAAATGCAGCAAAACAAAGGAGAAGCTTGATTAGAGAGAGGAAAGCAAGAGACATGATTCAAGGAAATAGTGAGCAAAGATGAGCAGATTAGATACTAGGGCAGGGAAGAGGATCTTTACTGTAGTATCATAGTACACTGGAGTGGGGAACAGCTGACTTGAGCCCCAGTGAGCAGCTGGGGAGACCTGTGGTATCTGGTGGCATCTGGGTGATTTGAAGGTCTGAACCTTGGCAGGTGTCAGCCAGAAAATGAGAAATAGTCATGAGATTTAACTGATCCGTGGGTGTTGGGGTTTCTTTTTTGCTTGCTTCTCTTTTCAGAGTACAAATTCAGTGCCAGGTGGACCAAAGTCATGGGCACAGCTGAATGGAAAGCCAGCAGGACAAGAAGGTGGTGAGTATGATAAGCAGAAATGGAGCCGGGTATGTTCCTGCTTCTCCCAGACAGGCATGAAATGGAATGGACTGCATTTCTTCCTGCCCTCCCTGTCAGACTGGTGCAGAATGGGATGCAGATGTCTTGGTTCCAGTGCAGTTTTGAGTCTTGTTTTCGATGTGTATATTGTGTTGGCTGGAATGATACAGCTGCATCTGTTCAGGTCTGCCAGTGCAAGACGTGGCTGGAACAGAATGTGTCTCAGAGCCACAGTGAACCAGAGTGATTCTTGCTCTTGAGATGCAGCTGGAAGTTCTGGGAGGCAAAGGTTTGAAGCAGAAGAGAAGCATTTGCCCCCTTATCAGCATTTTCCATAAGCCCAGAGCAGTGTGTAATAAAGGAGAGGAAATCTGAGTGAAAGAGAAAAGATTCTCCCTGAGTAACTGTGCTGCTAATGTCTTCTGCTTGGCTGAGAATCCCGAAGCAGTGTTAACATGAACTGGGAGTTTAGTTGTCTTCAGATGCATCCATTTCCACACAGGAGGTGGTTTCCAGCTGCACTGAGTACTGCCATTAAAACCATAGTGAGAATAACAGCTCAGTTCCACTGTTTTAATGTGAACAGACCTGGAACTGTTGTCAAGTGAAATTGCAGAGAGATTTGAAAGAACTGAGACAGCTGCTGATTGCAGAAACAGAAGGGACAAGTTTACCCTTAATTAAATGAGGCCTTTAATGAGATGGAATTTCTGAGAAGCAACATATTAAAGCAGAGACTTGTACTTGCCTGAGGTTGGTGGCCTGTGCAAAGACTGTGTCGTCTTTGGTTAATTGGTACTTTTTTGAGTCTTGCTGTGTGGGCCTCCTGTACGGTCATTTTGAAATATAATCATCTTAACAATGTTCTTAAAGATTTTTTGAAAACTCATTCTAGGTCACACTTACCAATATAGAGTTCTCAACCCGAGAAAACAGTTGCATATGTGGCTAAGAGCAGCCTAATTAGAAGGTAATTGAATCACAGAAGCATCAGAAATCTGACTAAAAGGACTTCTTAGGCCATCCCATGCTCCCACCTCTTCTCCAGTGGCATTGAAAAAGTGCTTTTCCTTTCTAAGCTAATACAGCAGTTTCTAGTATTATGGACAAAGAGGAAAGTCTTGCTTATTGCTCTTTTTAAGCCTTACAGCTGTAAAATCTTTTTTGGAGGGTGTTTGTGCCATTCTAGTTCAGTAGAATAATGCAGTAGAAATCAGAACTCTCAGCAAATCTCAGATATTTCATGGTGTATTTAGGAAATGTCCTTCCTTAGTATTCTCATCCATCCAAAATATTTGAAGGTGTTACATGGCAGCAGTTTCACTGTCCTCCCTGGAA
This sequence comes from Calyptomena viridis, assembly GCA_013390005.1. NCBI lineage: Eukaryota > Metazoa > Chordata > Aves > Passeriformes > Eurylaimidae > Calyptomena > Calyptomena viridis. The sequence continues at coordinate 45,995 of WEIV01022615.1, read as the reverse complement.
ATTTCACATGGGAGGTCTTGTGCAGTGTGCAAGTTCCAGAAAGTGGAAATTACTTAAGCCAATCTTTTGTGACTCTTTAGGGCAAGGAAGGAGAAAGAGATGGACTGTTTTGTCAGGCCTTCAGTACTCATTGCTGATACTTCTAATGTGATAATTCTGAAATGCCCTTATTATAGAGAGCCAAGGAACAGTTCTCAAAAAAAGCAATTCTTTTAATGTTTAATAGTGCAGTAATGCTTGCAGTTTCCTTTTGTTCACTGTTATCTTGCCAACAGATTTAGGAGAATTGCTGTTTCGTGTTCCAGTCACTGGCAGATCTTTAGAATTGACAGAAAACTGTCATTCTGAGGTGACTGATGACTCAGCAAGACAATTTGCCAATGACTAGAAATTAACCTGGCCTGATCTGGCCACTGATGTGCGTCTTGAAAATGCTGCAGCAGGGAGGAGAGTGGGAATGGCATATAACATCCGTCCTTATCTGTGGTCTTTCACCAATATATTGGCAGAAATCTTAACAATAGACTTCCCTGGCAGAGTGAGATCTGAGCAGAAACAGTCTGAATAGAAATGTCAAATGCTTAATAGCAGGGTATCATCTATAAATGATCTTGTAGAATATATATCTCTGCCTCCGTCTGAATTCTGTACTTTACAAAAATAATTGGAAGCTGAGAAAGTTTGCTCTGGCTTCGTTGAATGTGAGAATTTAAATGAAGATCCCAAGTTAAGAGTGTGGGAGTGCTGGATGAGGACACGTGTTGTCGTGTTGGTGACAGTGTCTGAGAGTGTTGGGGATGTGAGCTGAGGTGCTGGTACGATAGTAATTTGTGTTTAAATATGCCAGAGGCCTAGATTCTCAGGAAATTCATTTCTGGGCTGATCTTGTAAGGGAATTGAAAGAGTAGAAGGATCTTCTCTAAGTCCTACACTTATTTGTCTGACAGGTTCAAGGGCCTCAAGCCGACTGTTATCCTTCTCTCCCGAGGAATTTCCGACGCTGAAAGCAGCTGGCGAGCAGGACAAGGGTGGCAAAGAAAAGGGCGTCTTAGATCCGTCGTATGGGCCAGGACCAAGCCTCCGCCCCCAGAGTGAGTGAGGGATTGTGTCATTCTGCCTTATGCCAACTCATTACCCCTTAGGCTGTGTTTTGGGTACAGGGTGCCAGTTCACAGCAATATCAAATATTCCATCCCTCTGTGTTTTTATGAGCTTACATGTGTCAGGCTGCTGAGCAGGTGACTGCAGGTCAGCATGGGGTACTGATGTTCTGTGGTCCAGACAGCCAAGAATGGACTGTCATCTGCTGCATTGTTTAATAAAAATGGCTGTGTGATGTTGCAAAGCAGACCCCTTCCCCTAGGCTAGGGGAGCCACAGTGAAATGTGGCATGGTGTAATGTGGCTTTTCTTTGATTGTGCATCTAATTGGCTTTAATTCTGCAGGGTAAGGGCTGTGGAGATGGGGAGAAGAGTTAGTAGGAATTTAGACTTACTGGCAAATGAGGACACCACTGGTGCAGCAATTACTTAGTAACAGCTGATGCTGCTTGTCTCTTAAGAAAACAAACACAGTTGGAGATTGGTCCTTGGACATTTTTCTACAACCTTAGTGCAATTAGGGCTTGACCAGAGTACTTGGGGTTTCGAGACTTTCTGGCAGAGCGACTGCCTGCATTTACAAATATTAACATAATTGTTACCTCCTTTCCAGATGTCACCAGTTGGAGGGAGGGCGGTGGGAGGAACATAACCTCTGCCACATCTCTGACCGCCTCCCCCGCTGAGCTGGGCAGCAAGACCTCCAGCACTGGAGACGGGGCCCCCTCCTCGGCGAGTGCCAGTGACCCGAAGGAGCCGTCTCTCCGCCCAGCTCAGCCTGTCCGCAAAGGGGCTTCGCAGTTCATGGGAAACGTCTACCAACCACCTACGTACCATGACATGCTACCTGCTTTTGTGAGTTACCCTTTCTCCACCACTGTGTAACGCCCTTGAGTCTTCTAATGTGTTTTGGGAGGATGAAGTCAGCTGAGATGTGTTTTCTGGACTCCTGGTCAGTTTCTGGGGCGTGCTCAGGGATCCTTCTCTTGACCTGTTTTTAGTTTCCCTGGGAGTGTATTTGCCCTTTCATCCTAGAATAGTGCAGCACAGTCTTGCTCAGCCCGAAGTTGCCCCTTTCCCTCTGGAACTGGGGAGGGAACTCTTAGCACGTGGCCTGTTGGGCAGTGAGACATGAAGTGTTTGATTTCCCTTTGTGTGGGTGCAGGTACCATGCACATGTTGTAACCTTATCTGGGTGAGCTTCCTGTGGCAAGGAGAGAAAACAGACTGTTCTGCTTTGCCTCGTTCCAGATGTGTCCACAACAGCCATCTGAGACCCCTGCATCGCTGGACCGAGGGTCTTTCCCCCTTCCTCAGCTTCGGCTTGAGCCCCGGGTACCTTTCAGACAATTCCAGATGAATGACCAGGATGGGTAAGGCTGCCATCACAGTCCCACTTGAGAGGCAGGTTCAGGGTGTGACATGAGCTTTAAACTGGGCAAGAATTTGGGCCAAGGATCCAGTTGCATGTGTGAAGCTGCAGGCAGCCATGGGGGAAAACTGATTTTTACCCAAAGCAGCAGTGCTTTGCTCCAGTTACAACAGCAGCTGAAATGTTGCAAGGCTATAACCACTGGGTGTCTGAAGAGCAGGTGGACATGAGAAGTGTGTTATCCTGGACTGGGGGGGTTGCTGTTTTGTAAGCCCTAGTAAACCGAGGTCTATATTATTTGCTTTACTGTTTGCTGTTTTTAACCATTTCTCTGTGTTTTCCTGTAGAAAAGAGAACAGGCTCAGCCTGTCTCGCCCAGCACGTCCAGTTCGGCAGCAGATAGAGCGAGTGCCCCGGCCCACCATTATCAATGCAGAGAACCTGAAGGGGCTGGATGAACTGGACAATGATGCAGATGATGGATGGGCAGGTAAAGTGCCTCCATTCTCGAGCTTCAGGCAACAGCTTAGGAGGTGAAGCTAAGTAATTACTCCTCCCTGAAGCAGCCAGGATACTCTGGTGGCTCTGTTTCGCTGCCGCAGAAGGAAGGAGGGGAAGCAGAGGGTGGTCTCTGTAGCTGCGAAATTGCTGCTGGTGTAAATGATGACACAATGGATCCTTCTGATCTTTCCATCACAATGTGCTCAAGGAACTGGATCTGAAGACTCCTAAAAATCTGAAAACACCAAACAGCAGGAGGGATAGCTTTATAGCTGTTGGGAGGAAGCTGTTGGGTTCAGTCATGGCATTCAGTATCCCAACTGCACACAGTCTGGCTTGGTGGTTGTCTCCTCATTTGCAGCCCTCATTCCCAGACTGTTTGCTGCTCCTCCTCTGGGACCGGCCCAGCTGTTCAGCAGTGTGTGTCCACACTGCTTGCATAATTTCTTGCCTGATGTAGTTGAAGATGTCCCTGCTCATTGCAGGGGATTGGGCTAGATGACATTAAAGGTCCCTTCCAGCCTATTCTGTGATTTCCAGTACCTGTGGTGGACATTTGGCTTTGCAAGTAGCTCATGCCAAGCCTGTGTTCTGTAGTTAAGTGCTAAAAAGGGCATAAGCTTTACCAGGACAAGGGACCTGTTTCTTTCCTCTCATGTATCCTTTTTCCATTCCTGCCTTCGTAGGCATTCATGATGAAGTGGATTACTCTGAAAAACTAAAGTTTAGTGAAGATGAAGAGGAGGAAGAAACTCTTAAAGATGGAAGACAGAAGTGGTAAGAAGTGGCTGTATTTGCACCTCCAGTTGTTTCAGTAAAAGTGAACAATACCAGAATTTTTAAAAGCTTGTTCTAAATGTGGAGTCTGGATAAAGCTGATTTTTTGCTTTGATGGTTGATTCTACTGGCCATCGTTTGAGTGGGCTTCAAGTGTGTATGTAGGTCTTGAAACTGACTGCCAGTTTGACCTGCTTTTTCCTCCTCCCCTTTCTTGTGTGTCACCTTTATCCTGCTGCATAACAGTGGAGTTGATCCTTAGGCACCTTAGGAGAAACATGGTGCTTGTTCTGGTGGTTTTTTCCATCTTTCTGTTGCAGTCAGTTGCCTTTGCCACTTGGTAAGGCTGCAGGTGCTTTCTGAGGCAGGTAGCAAATGCAATAGGAAAGCTCTTTCTGTGACAGGAACAGCTGGGATCCCAGAAGGCAGCGACAGTTGTCCCTGAGCTCTGCAGACAGTGCAGATGTCAAGCACACCTTGGAGGAAGGAAAGAATTGGAGCGATTCAGTTGGTTTGTCCCGGTCAGTCCGGAAAGTGCAGGATTCACAGCAGCCTCCAAGGAAGATGAATGGCTGGAGCTCTGCATCGGAATACCAGGTAGGCTGAACCCGTGTGGGTGGTTTTGTGCTGCTGGATGCAGCATATCTCTGTCCTTGAGAGGCCAGTTTGACACCTTACTGGAAATGAGATGCTGATTAATTTCTCAATTCTTGGTTTATATCCAGCTGGAGAGAGATCCATCTGCATAGCAGTTCCACTAGGGAAAACAAATTGAAGCTGGTCCAGAGCAGTGGGGTTGTCAGTGAGAAAATGAAGCTATTGAACCAGATAACAATAACTCCCTGCTTTAAAAGGGGGATTTGTGCGTGAGGATAGAGGGGAGGGAGTCGGGAGGGGATTTCCTCAGCATGGAATGCAGAGCTTCAAGGTAGAGGAGGTGGTTGGGTCATGCTTATTGAGGAATGTTTTTTCCTCTGGCAGAAGCCCACTCTGGGAAGTGTCCTCAGACAGCAGTCCCTTGAGGATAAAGAAGAAAAGGTGCCCCTGAGACAGAAGTTTGTGCACTCTGAGATCTCTGAGGCTGTGGAGAGAGCCAGGAGGCGGCGGGAGGAGGAGGAGCGGAGAGCCAGGGAGGAGCGCCTGGCAGCCTGTGCTGCAAAGCTGAAGCAGCTTGATCAGAAATGCAAACTGGCTCAGAAGAATGGGGAGACCCAGAAACACACTGAGAATGAAGATGTGCGACCCCCAAGCACAGAGAAGAACACTGTGCAAGAGAATGGCCATGCTTTTCGTAAAGGTACAGAAACATTGCTTGGCTCACCTTGTGAAAACTGCTTTTTTGCTGTTGTGCTGATTTCATACGTGGAGTGGGGGAGTTCCTGGGAGGGAGTGTTCAGAGGGCCCTTCAGCAGCCCTCCAGAGATCAGCTGCTTCATGTATTCTGCAGTGTTTTGCATTGGTGACGAAGGTTCATTAAATAGAAAAAGCTATTAAAGCAAATGCAAACTTCTTCAGTTGTCTTTATCTGTGCTCAGTCAGCTGTGCTAGCAGAGGCCTTGTTGAAACAGGGCTTTTGAGCTGCTTAAGATTGGATGATAATATTAAGTGCTTATGGACGTAGATCAGAAAATCGGTCAGCAGTAAGTGCTTGTGTGTTTAAGGACTAACAGGAGAAATGGACTTTTTACCTCAATGTTTAAGCAGAAGACTGATAGCAGAGGAGGATCTGGGAGTTTATCACTAAAACAAGATGGACAAAACCCTCTAGAGCTGTCAAGGCAAATGATGTGCTGTATATGATTGTAATAAAGTCCAGCCATGTCACACAGGCAGGACGTGCCCACACCTGTGTGTTGTGCTGTGATGTGCACTCACAAACCCTGTCATGAGCAGGTCTCTTCAAGGCTTATTTTCTTCTCTGCAGCAACCCCTGAGTTGCACACACAGGATGTCTCTGTTGGCTATCTGGAAGAGGAGACTACTGCCCCAGCAGCAGCAGCCCAGAGCAGCAGTGAGGAGGAGCTCAGAGAAGCTCCCTCCCCAGCACAAGAATTCAACAAATACCAGAAGTCTCTTCCCCCACGGTTCCAGAGGCAGCAGCAGCAACAGCAGCAGGTAATAGGAGTGACATTCACATCCCTTACCCTCTGGACCCCCCCACCAAACCATTGCCTTTGCTCAGTTCTCAACACCATCAGTCTTTGGGCTGGGAGGTGATAAATGGAGGTTTACCCTGGCCTTTTTCAGTACTTCAAATCATGGTTGTATCCTGTCTGATGGGGTAGAGGGGTTCTACATGAATTCTACCCTGTGACACTGGAGCTGTTGTATGTAGGGCTTGGCAAATAGATACTGCTGTCGGAAATGATGACTTGTCTTGCGTGATTGTCTGGGCATCTCCTGACAGTGGGAACTCCTAGGGCTGTGGTTTGTAGCAGTCTGGTTTGTGAATACATGTGTGCAGGAGAAACTGGGGATGTTCCCCTTCGTGCATCCAAAGTCAAGAGGGCATCAGTGGCTGTCTTGGTACCTGCTGTGGGCCTGGACCAGTGCAGGCTCTCATGCCTTGGTCAGGCAGTGAACCTTGTGAACATCGGTTCTTACTCTCTGGTGCAAGATGAGCGCTGCTGTTCTTCAGCACTGCTGCAGTGACAGGGCTGAAAGCACAGACCAAGGAAGGGCAAACCTTTGGGGTTCAGCTGCTTCCATTTTACTGTCCTTAACCTGTTAGTACAGGCAACTCTTTGCTTGCCTGGGGCAAATTGTGCATAGGATGACAAGTTGCTGGACTGCTTCTGGACTGGAAGGGAGTTGTGGAGCGACTTCTTGTTCAACTCCTGCCTTTGCAGAGGACTGGTCCTTTGCTCTCATTTTCTACCTACCCAGATTTTTAATGAGGCACTTTGAACTCACTATTTTCATTGCACCATAAATGTTAGCTGTTTCATGTTTGTTGCTTTGAAAACTTTTTTCTGGGGCTCTGAGACACCAGCCTGAACTGCTTTGTGTGTTTGCACCTTGCCTGATCTTTCAGTGCTGTTCAGCTCCACTTCCAGATGCAGTGACTCCCTGTAGGGCAGCAGGGCCAGACCAAGGGACAGAATACTCAGGCTTGAGATAATGCCAAGTTAATTGCCATTCTTCTTAGAATAACCACTTGAAATGTGATATAATCAACGCTGCTGCAAACCTTAGAGCTCACAATTGGCTTTTGCTTGGAAGCTCAGTAATTGGACTTTTATGGATGTTCCCCTGTGCTTGTTGCTCAGCAGTTGACATTTTCATGGTTCAGATGTACAGCAACAAACGCTGCTTCGTGTAACTCTTGAAAAGAGATGCTCTTAAACTAAAAAAATTGGATGTCCTTGCTGTCATGCTAATAATACCACAGGTCATTGCTACTGGAAGAATGGGGGAGTTATTTTATTTTCTCTTATCCTCTGTGATGTCAGTATGTATGAGGCAGTGTGTGTTTTGGTTGGCTTGTATTTCTGCTTTGGTTGCAATGGTTCTATGAAAAGAAGAAAATAAAAAATATTGTTGGTATCGTGAAGGAAATATCTTCTCCAAGGTACTAGAGGAGTAGATAATGCAGATATAATCTTTGCATTTATCAGAGTCTTTTCTTGCTGTAATGATGTGTCAAGTTCAGATTTAAGGATGTTTCTCTTGCTCTGTGGTGGGAATTGGCTTTTTTAATAAACAGTTACAGTATCTTACACTGTTTTGTGCTTGGCAAGAAAAGATGGTTGAAAGTTTGACAGGTAAATAGATGTATTTCATGTTAATTGGAGCTGTTTACTGTTTGAAAGCTATCTTCAGTACACAAAACTCACTTCAAATATGGATTCTTTTTGGACCTTTAGCAAAAGTTAAATGTCAAATCAAATTAACATCGTGACAGTCCTCAGCTAAAGGAAGGTGGACTGGCCATGTGGGAGATGCAAAACAGTCTGAAAGTGTCAGCCCCTCTCTGGAGCATGCACAGGAAATACCGTAAAATATTAATAGCTCTTTTAATTGAGTATAGGTTGTTTTTATCTAATCTGTTCAGCTAAGAGAGGTGGAATGCACACTAAATAAATTAGAGTTGCATTTCCTGAAAAGTGCAACATCTAAAGTATTTGGTTCCAGTTAGGAGGTGGTGTTTGACAGGAAGCTGTCCTGTATCTCACAGAATCTTTGAGAAGATGCAAACTCTGGTCTTAAAGCCGTTCCTTTGTGCTTGGCCGCAGAGCCTGGCCCATAGTGGTGTGACACTCTGGCTGCTCTGGTATTTACAGAATAACAACTGCCACTTTCCCAGCTGGGAGTGAATTGGTCTTCTCTGCTCCACTCTCCCATCCGATCTGGGACTGAGCCTTTAATAGAAAGCACGAGTTTTCCTTTGGCTGACCAGTTTGTAAGTGTGATTCCTGGCACCACAACCATTCGTGTCCAACGGCCCATCCTCTTCCCTGCAGGAGCAGCTGTACAAGATGCAGCACTGGCAGCAGCAGGTCTATCCTCCCCCATCCCACTCCCATCCTCAGCGGACGTTCTACCCGCCGCACCCCCAGATGCTTGGCTTCGATCCTCGCTGGATGATGATGCCCTCTTACATGGACCCTCGTATGGCCCAGAGCCGCACCCCCGTGGATTTCTACCCCTCAGCCCTCCACCCTTCAGGTAAGGTGTTCTCAGGGGCTCCCTTTATCCTAACTGTTGAGTTGGTCCATATCTGGGAAGTCACTGTGTGGCACCCATCTTACCTTTGCCCAGCCTTTGTATCCTGGCTGGCATCCCTTCTCTAGGGATGAGGAAATCGGTTGCAGTGGGAGGTATAAGGAGAGTTTGGGAGATGTGTCTGTCCATTTCCTGTGCTGCAGTGGGAGAACTTCCCTGACTGCTTTGTGGCCTTAGCAGGTGTGACTGATTTTGCTCCTCAGAGAAGGGAGTAGCAGGTCCACTGATCTCGCCAGTTGGAGGAAGAAGGGTCAGTTTGGGAGTCACTGTAGTTATATGAAATCGTAATAGACCTNCTCGCCAGTTGGAGGAAGAAGGGTTCCTCCCCTTCTTGAAGTTGGAGGAAGTTGGGAGTCGCTGTGGTTATATGAAATTGTAATAGACCACCTTCAGAAAATGTGATGGAGAAACCCTGTAGTTCCTGAACTGTGTGCTCTATACACCTTCCTGTCTTGGTACTGATCGTCAGAGGTGTGAACGTAAACATCAGGATGTACAAATCATTCCCTTGAGTTTGTGGATTGTTTCATACACCTGCTTGATCCCAAGCTCATGATGCTGTGTGGGCTGGGTTCCGAGCTCTGTCACCTTTTGTATCACTCCAGTTGTATTTCCCAGCTGTGATTTTCCAAGCACAGGGTCCTTCTGCTGGAGAGGTTTCCATGGCTGCAGTCACCTGCTACCTTAGAAGGAAAGGGGGGAGTCACCCTGGTGGGTTGTTTAATTCTTCTTGTCTGTGCGATCCTGGTGCTAATGGCATGAACTCTGTTGTGACCAGGAATTATGAAGCCCATGATTCAGCAGGACTCCATTGGTGGGAGCAGCTGTCGGTCTGAAGATCAGAACTGTCAGGCAGGGCAGGTGGAGAGGAAAACTGCTCCCTTGGATCCTGTGCCAGTGTGGGGCCAGGACAGCTACACATCCCTGCAGAGCAAAGGATACTCCCTGTCACATCAAAAACATGCTGACAACATGAGCATGGAGGGGCTGCATGCCAGGTGAGTGCAGAATTCCCCTGTCTTTATTTATGCTGTGGTGGGAGGTGCTGCCATAAGCCATCTCCTGGTGTAGAGTTGACCCAAAAGATCTCTCTGAATAGGCCCAGGTACTGATCTGGTAGCACACTTAACTGTTGAGTGTTCATATCATGGAGGTGCTCACAGAATGGGCTATTCAGAGGTTTTCTGTATGATGCCAGTCAAGGTTGACCAGTTTGGAGCCTGTTCAGGAGGAGAGAGGCACTTGTCACCTACATGGGAAGGTACAGAAAGCAAAAATTCAAGTCTTCTAACTCATTGGGCATTCTGAAAACAATTACTTGTTTTCAGATCTCCCTGCATTTTGGAAGCTGAATCTCCCTTAATTTCTTAAGTTTTCTGCCCATCTTTAAAAAATAAAGAACTGTTTTCTTTATCATGCATTGACTTGACAAATCAGGCAGTACAGCCTGGGGCTGCAGCAGATCTGCCCAGAGTTCTGGGATTCACAGGCTCGTTTAAAATAAAACCCTTCTTTATGTAATTCAATCTCTTGTGCCCAGCGTGGGCCCTTGGAGATGTGCTGTGCTCTGCATTACCTGACTTTATTTTGTTTGTTGTTTTCCTTCTCAGGAATGACAGTTATTCTGCTGCTGGAAGGCCAGAGAGTCTGAGTGCCCAGCGAGATCTCTTTGAGGAGAGAGGGGAGGAGTATCTGAATGCTTTTGACAAGAAGGCCCAAGCAGACTTTGACAGCTGCCTGTCTTCTCAGAGGATAGGCCAGGATCTTCTGTTTCAGCATCAGGAGACTGTGCAGGAAGCCTGTCCTGCTGGCAGCCGCCATGGAAACTTGAGGTGTTCACCCCTTGAGCCTGATTTTATCCAGACAGAGAAGAAGCCCGAGTATAATGGCTGGGATATCGGCCACCATCAGAAGCCCCCAGAGACTGCAGCAGAAGTTGCTGAAGAAGTGCCCAGGGATGAGCAGACATTCAGTGCTGACCCATGGAAGAAAGAAGGAGGCAATACCAAGCAGGCCACTGAGGAGACAGCAGAGTGGGCTCCTGAGAACCGCAACACCAGCAGTCAGCACCAGGAGCAAATGGGGAGGACACGGCGATCAGGCCCCATAAAAAAACCAGTCCTGAAAGCCCTCAAGGTGGAAGAGAAGGAAAAGGAGATGGAGAAGGTGAAACTGGAGGGAGAGGATGCCTCACGCACACTGAAGGAGAAGGCAGCTGTTCAGAAAGTAGAAAATGAATCAGATGACTCTTCAGCCTTGCTGAGCTCCACACGTTATCTGCTGGATGACAAAGCTTCTTCCCAAACCAGCCTGGCACGAGAGGCTGAGAAATCCCAAGAAGAAGAGGAGGAAGAGGAGGAAGAAGAAAAGCCAGAACAAACCTGGGAGAACAAACTATCCAGAGAGACTGGTGATCTCCCGCCCACAAAAAGAAACAACTGGATCTTCATTGATGAGGAACAAGCCTTCGGTGGGAGAGGTCAAGGGCGTGGGCGAGGGAGAGGCTTCAGAGAGTTCACTTTCAGAGGCCGAGGTGCTGTCGTGAGCAGTCGGGGGGTCTACAACAACCAGCGGAGCAGCCGGGGGCGAGGGCTCCGGGAGTTCAACCAGCCAGAGGACTTCCCCAGAGGGAAGCCCAGGCGCCGGATCGCGAGCGAGACGCACAGTGAAGGGTCAGAATACGAGGAGCTCCCCAAACGTCGCCGACAGAGGGGCTCAGAAAACAGCAATGAAGGCTCTGTGCTGGACAGGGAGGACAGTGATTTGAAAAAGGGAGACTTCAAAGAGTCTTGGAGGTCTAACAAAATCTATTCAGATGATCACAGTAGCCTGGATCCTAAGATGAGGGCTCCGAGAGCGTTTGGGAGATCGCTGCCACCAAGACTGAGCAATTCTGGCTATGGGCGAAGGGGTTTCATGGGTAAGGAGCCCACCCAGTGGCAAGGCAGGAGTGGGGGAGCAGGGTGGCAGGAATACAGCCACACCTCTCCATCAGACACTTTTGGGAGCAGACAGCAGTCTGACAGGGACTACATTCAGGATTCTTACAAACACACGGATTCCTTCTCCAGCCGGGTTTTTGATGAGAGTCATCTGGATGACAAAAGGCACTTTTTCCAGGAGGATTACTCAGCAGATCAGGAGAACATAGAGAACAGGCCATTCAGGAGGCGGCGTCCCCCCCGCCAGGACAAGCCCCCACGATTCAGGCGCCTCAGGCAAGAGAGGGAATCAGTGGGACAGTGGAACCCCGAGGAGGGAGGCCCCAACCTGGTGCCCAGCCAGTGGCCTGGCAGACCCAAGCTGGGCACCACAGAGAAGAGCAGCATCTCGAGCAGACGGTCTCCTGAGCTGTCCTACCAGAACTCTTCAGACCATGCCAACGAGGAGTGGGAGACAGCATCTGAAAGCAGTGACTTCAGCGAGCGGCGGGAGAGGAGAGATGGAGTTCCAGAGAGTGAAGGGCAGCTGGAAGGTGGCCTTGGCACTGGGAGCTTGGGAGAGAAGAGGGAACTAGCAAAGAGGAGCTTCTCGAGCCAAAGGCCACTGGTGGACAGGCAGAGCCGCAAGGCTGAGCCAGCAGGGTTTGCAGAGCAGTCTGTCAGGACTGGTGTAGGAGCAGCTTCCAGATATGAAAGCCAGCAGAACGGGACCCTGATCAAGAGCAAAAGGTAAAGTTGCTTTCTGATCTGTCATCTGATATGCAGATATTGAAGGAGTGGGCATATACCCCAAAAGTTTTCTTCTTGTCACTTTTGCTCATGTCCTAGTGACAAAACTAAATATTTTTCCTTCTTTCTGTGTAGGTCTCCAGAAGATGGAGGAGGCCTTGGTAACACCAGTGGTGGGAGCAGCCACTCCATTTACAGCTTGGATAGGGCCTCCCATGCTAACTCAGAGAGTGGTGAGGGGCCAGGTAAAAAGCTGGAGAAGGAGCCCAAATCCACTGCACAAAGAGCAAGTGAGAAGGGAGAGGCCATGTCACAGTTTGAACTGAGTTATGGAAGTGAGTGTCTTAATTAATACGTTTCTTTAAGGGGATAACACATTATGGCTGACTTGTATCCAGACTGATTCAGTCCAGTGTAATTTTGAGTATGTGGCTAGATTTTTCCAATTTTTTATGCAAACAAGAAAATTCTTGTGCACCTAAGTAGGAAAAACATGTAAAGTAAAAACAGTGTTAAATTTGAAACCCAAACTTGCAGCCAGATATGACAGTGTCTGATGTTTCTTCTATAGGAAGTTTGGTTTTAGGGAGAATATTTCCATATTTCTCTCTTAGGATGTTAACGTATTCTAGGCTTAAAATTAATGTAGTGTGAAGGAAGTTGAGATAGCATCCAGAGTGGGGAATTTGAGTCTGAGCTCATGGCTGGGAGGCACAAAATGAGTATCCCTGAAAAGAGAATTACCTGAGTTACCACACAACTCACATTCCCAAGCTTTCCAGAGCAAAGCTGAAGGATAGTGACTGGTGGATGTCAACAGACTACCACAGTTTAGTTTTCAAAGCTTAGCTCCACTGTCATTAGCTGAACTTGTTTGCCTGTAGCACCCATCCTCTTCGGAGTGAATTATTTAAATTATTGCAGTTACAGAGCTTTGCATGCACACATAGGTGCACTGTTTTTTTCCCTGTATGCTTTGTTCAGGTACCATCATCGATAGTCGGGTGTCAAACACAGCAGAAGAGAACGAAGTGGGTTCTATGGCAGGTGAAGGCTTCATTGAGGTTCTTACTAAAAAGCAGCGTCGTTTGCTGGAAGAGGAGCGAAGGAAGAAGGAACAGGCTGCTCAGGTGAGGAATGGGAGGCAGCAAAAGTTTGACCTGTTACATTGTTTGGATTGCAGTCAGAGAAACAGGGCCTCAGAGTGTGTTTGGTTTAACAGAAAACATGCAGTTGGCAGTGTCAAAGTAGTAAAGATGCTGTATTGGGCCCCAGAAACACATTTAGGCTCTGATGGGCAGGGGCCATTGGTCTGAAAAGAATAGTTTGATTTCTGACTGTTGTTGGCTTCTAGCAGTACTGTTAATTGGGAGTTAAGGAGGGTTTTCTAGAGTGGTCTTCATCAAAAGCAGCTTAGCTCACTAAGCTGTAATTGGTGGGATATTGGGCAGCACGAGCAGTGGAGGACTTGTGCACTCAGACTTGTCAGCGATGTGTTACTGCTAGGAAAAAATCTCATGCTGCTGAAGGCAGCTTTTTTCAGTGTTTTGTTAGACTGGGGGAACCTCCCAGTCTGACACCTGTGCCTTTCCTGTCACAGGCACCAGCTAAGGCCCGTGTCCTTCAGTCTCGCATTCCTCCTCGGTTTGCTAAGAAGCAGAACAGCCTGTGCTTGGAGCAGAGTGATGTAACAGTGTCTGGAAACAGCCTGGGCACAGAGATCTGGGAGAGCAACAGCCCAGGTAAGTTTGGGTCTGTTTGCTCCAAAGAGTTTCACAGAGCTGGGGAATCCTCTGGGGTGTGCAGGTCCTGTCTGATGTTGCAAGTGGGAGGGGAGCTAGCAGACATCTGGATAGCATCTGCTCTAACCTGTACTGTTCAGCTATCCTCTTCCTTTGCTGACTCGTGTCAGTCTCCTAATCTGTGTCTTGGGTCTTTGTGTCACACTAGATCCTAGTATACAACATTTTCTAGCTGGCTGGGCTGGATCTACTTCAGCCATTTTCTTATTTTGTCTTCCTACATTTTCTCATCTCTAGCCCTGAATAGCTGGTGCCTCCCTCATTTCTCTCTGCCTTTCTCTCTCCTATTGTTGTTGTGTTCCCTAGGAAATCTCCCTGTTCTCTAATCTCACTCCCCATACCCTGTGTTCTCTGCTGCATCTTGTCTCAGATGTCTGGGCAACACTAAGTCTGAGGTGGTGAAAATAGCCTTTCTCAAGTCTAGAAATGGAAAGTTAATGGTGTAACATGGATGGTGTACATGGTGTGCTCACAGCTTTTCCAAGCAGCTGAACCCTGCCCTCCATTCTCTTCCAGCTCTTTCTGTTCAGTCTCCTGGCAGTGATTCCTGGAGCAAGCCTGTAAATACCTTTAATGGCACTGAGTCTGGCACCACTGAGGTAAGTGGCACCTAATGTGCCCTTCAGGTATTGTGTGTATAAAGTATTAATGCAGGTGGCTTTTATGTGTTTCATTGCTCCGTCTGTGCTTAGTGACTCTCAGCTCTGCTTGTGCCATTTTTAAACTGTCTCTTTGCAGTTATAATTTGAGCTTGATACTGCTCAAATGTTGACCCAGAGAGCCAAGTGCTGCTTGGTGTTACATGTGGGTATAAATGTGGAGTAACTGTGTGGTAGAGCTGTTCCAGGGTTATGCTCATCACTGGATGCAGACTGTGGTTGAGGAGGGTGGAATCCCATAGGTCCTGTTTGTGCCTCATGCCTGTGAGCAGTGTGTAGCTGTAGCCTTAACACAGGGAGGGCAGAGGAAGTTCCTGAATGCTTCACCTCTGGAGACCAGGAGTTCAGATTTGGTTTGGGTCACACATGAAATGAGTGTGTGACACTTTTTCCTTGCTCTGAAGCCATGGTCTCTTTGGTGCATTGGTTCAAGAATGTGATTTGAAAAGGGGAGATGGTCTTCCTGTTTTTCTGGGATTTTTTTTTCCTCGTTGGAGCTGGGTCAGAGTGTGGGGCTTTAACACATTTCGTGCTTTGCATAGCAGGGTTTTAAAGGCAGCCAGGGGGATAGTGGCATTGACTTGAGTGCGGAGTCTCGGGAATCCTCCGCGACCTCCTCCCAGCGCAGTTCTCCATATGGCACCCTCAAACCAGAGGAGATGAATGGGGCTGGCCTGGTGGACCCAAAGCCTGACTGCCAGAAGGAACAAGTGCAGAAGCAATCTGATAAAAAGGTAATCTGGATTTGCAGCCAAGCCAGAGCACAGAGTGAGAGACCTTGTGAAGTGGTTGTGTTGTTCTTGATAGCGTTTTTAAGGCTTGAGGTGGGGTTGTTCAGTCTTTGTGTCTCAGCCTCTCTGCTTTCCTGTTAAGGATTCAGATCAAGGCTCAGGACAGAACAAGGAACACAAGCCTGGACCGATTGGCAACGAACGCTCCCTGAAAAACAGAAAGGGTTCGGAGGGAACAGAACGGCTGGAAGGGAATATTCCCCCTGTTAATGGAGTGGAAATTCACGTGGATTCTGTACTTCCTGTGCCACCCATTGAATTTGGAGTAAATCCTAAAGTGAGGATTGAATTTAATTTTATCTTCTTGGCGATTGGGCTTGTTGAGATATGAAAGGTGGTTTGAGGCAGAAGGGTTATTTAGAGGAAGCTTCCAGCTGTAGATTTGCTTTAGATTTCATTACTGACACAAACCAGGTACTCAAGATGTCTTGGGAAGCATGTAGTATGCACTTGGAAATACTGTCCCATTGACCAGCTGGGGTGTTAACAGAGATGAGAGACAAAATTATGGCCATCTAAGGTTTTGTGTGCCTCTGGGGATTACCTGCTGCTGAGTGCTGAGAAGTGTATTCTGTTCTCTTCTAGCAAGACTTTACTGGAGGACAGTCTTTAGTTTGTAGTGCCATGATTCAGGCTGCAGTCAGTAACGATGAAAAGCAGATGGGTGGGCCCATGGACCTCAGTTTGAATTTTGTGTGTTTTGCCTTTTCAGGACTCAGACTTCAGTTTGCCACCTGGTTCTGCCTCTGGCACTGCAGCTAACCCTGTCACCAAATTGCAGGATGCCTTGGCCAGTAATGTAAGTATTTCTTTTTTTTTAGCATTGATTCATTGAATACTCTTGTCAGCCTTGGTGGCTCATGACATTCTCCCAAGGGTTTACAAATACTCACCCTTTTGGCCTGTCCCCTCAGGCAGGGTTAACGCAGTCCATTCCCATCCTGCGAAGGGATCACCACCTCCAGCGCTGCATTGGCCTGAACCCCATGTCCTTCCCCACTGCAGACCTCACTCTTAAGGTAAGCAACCTGACATGGGAATTTGGCCTAGGTGTGGATCTCCGTGGGCAGAGTAGTGAGGGTGGACAGGTCTTTCACAGAGTGTTTTGTTAGGTACTGATAAACCTTTAATTAGCTTCTGTAAAATTTGTGCACATCTGCTGTTCCACATGAGTGCAAGGCCCTTTGTTTCAAGTCCTTGCCAGCTGTAGAATGAGAGTAATGGAGCTTTCTTAGTGTTGTGGTAGCTGGTGGATGGCTGGTCAGGGATCCTGGGTGCCTGATGGTATGAAGGACAAACAAAAAAACCCACCCAAATGTACAAACAGGAACAACAAAAAGCCAAATAAACCGGAACAAAAAACACCCCCACCCCAAACCCAAGAAGCACAGCAAATCCCAAGGCATTGAAGTGTTTGTGAAGGATGCCTTTCCCTTAGAAATTGGTGTGGTACCCCTTGACCTGATACCTGCCAGCTTTCCATTATGACTAGGCTATAGTTAATTTTAACTCATAGGTCACAGATGAGCAACTCTAGGCTTTGGTATTGTCGTCTCCATTTGAACTATCTGTAGTTACTGTCCTTCATTTCCATAGATGGAATCTGCTCGTAAAGCTTGGGAAAACTCTCCTAGTTTACCAGAACAGAACTCCCCAGGAGGGGCAGGCTCAGGCATCCAGCCTCCTTCCAGTGTTGGAGCTTCCAACGGTGTCAGCTACAGCTCTTTTGGTGGAGTTTCTATGCCTCCTATGCCTGTGGCATCCGTAGCACCTTCTGCATCTATTCCAGGTACCTGCAAACCTGCAGCCTTTGCATTGTCTGGTGGGTGTCTGGGAATCATCCTCTTATTCTACTAGATGAGAACAGGGTGAGAAGATGTAACTCGGTGGCTGGTGTTTAACAATTCAGTCAAGACAAAAAGAGGGACTATGTCCACACTTGGGTTACTTGGGTGTGAGTGGCACAAACTTACAATTAGCCCCTTACAGAAAGGTGTGATTAATTCTCAGCAAGGCTTCTACTGCTGGTGTTGGTATGTGGATTTAGGAGCTTTACAGACTCTTCTGAATGGATTCTGTGTTAGTGTTGACTTGCTGAGAAGTAGGAAATAGTCTTGACCTTCAGATCTCTGCATTGTGCTGTGCCTGTATGTCCCCTGTACCTTGAATTTACAGCCTGCCTTCTCTCATGTTCAGGTAACCATATTCCACCCCTGTATCTGGATGGCCACGTGTTTGCAAGTCAGCCCCGTCTGGTCCCTCAGACGATACCTCAGCAGCAAAGTTACCAACAGGTAGGGGAGCAATACAGCAAATTATTTCTCAAGGAGTCTTCAGGGCATCACTTAAGAAATTAGGAGTCATTTATCTCTCTCATAGCCCAAAAGAGCTTAGATATGGCTCCCTTTAGGTTGCTTGAATGCTGCTTCCCAGAGTGTCGGAAGTTCGTGAAAATGAAGAGAGGGAATTGAGTTTTTCCCCTTTTGTACCAGTGCCCTTGGATTGGGTTTAACTGAAACAGATGCTGAGGCATCTGTGTGAGGTAAAGTGACTTTCAGTAGATTCCACAGCCAGTCAATACTGATTAGCAGATTCACTAGTAAGTAGGGTGTTGGTAGAGTTGTGGAGAGCCCCTTCAATGTAGAGTGCAGGCAAGTGAGAGCTGGGGTTGCCAGTGAGCATCATGTATGTGGAGCATGTTGATTCCCTTGTGTGTCCATGAAATGACTCTTGCAGGTTATCAACCTCTTGGGTGCCTATGCAGTTTGTTCCCTGCTGTTCTGTGGAATGATGCAGGGTTGGGTAAAGGCACAGTGTAGGTATTTGTCATGGCAGGTTGACTCACGGAGAAAACTGATGGATTTTTAATAGCCTGGGAGAGTTTCTGGCTCCTCTCGTACCTCTCAGTCATACTAATTTCTTCTGCAGGCTGCTGCTGCTCAACAGATTCCCATTTCCCTCCACACGTCCTTACAGGCCCAAGCTCAGCTTGGCCTGAGGGGTGGTCTGCCTGTTTCCCAGTCCCAGGAAATGTACAGCTCCATACAGCCCTTCAGGTAACTGCTTCCAGTTTTCCTTTCCTTATGGCTTGCTTTCTTATGTTCCTGATGCCTGTGTACACTGATCTGATACTCCACACTCATATTCTCTTTCTACTTGGTTGGAGTGCTTGTTTTCTTCCCCTGGTAACACTGCCAGAGTGGAGAGCATGAGCATGAGAGTGAGTAATCAGAATTAGTTCTTCAATACCTCAAAAACCTAAACACAGGTTTAAAAAATTTTTTTTTTATTTTTGCTAGAGCTGTTGGAATCTTTAACTTCTGATTTTTTTTCTGCTTTGCAAAACTGCTGCAGACTTCTGGTAGCCTGAATCCTCCCTTAACTGCTAATCCAGAGGTGGTTGTGCAGGATATTGAAACATAAATTTTGGATACTACACAATGTCGTTCTGTTGAATATTCCTGCAGCACAACGACACGGCTGTAAAGGCTTAAAAGTGGAAGTAAAAAGCCCTTGTAGTAAAATGGAAAGTGGCATCACATCTTATTTCTATGCTGTCAGTTTAATAGTCTGAGAAATAATTGCCGGCCAGATTTGGTTTGGCAAGGTGTGTGTTCGTATTGTCTCCAAAGGTTTCCTGCATGATGACCTGAGCATGTTTCTCTTCTGCAGGTCTCAGGTGTATATGCACCCCAGCCTGTCTCAGCCCAGCACCATGGTCCTGACAGGAGGCACTGCTCTGAAGCCTCCGTATTCCGCCTTCCCAGGCATGCAGCCCTTGGAGGTGGTGAAAACCCAGTCTGGGTCCCCCTATCAGCCCATGAACGGAAGCCAGACACTGGTTTATGAAGGGCAGATAAACCAGGCTGGTATGGGAGCCTCCCAGATGATGGACTCTCAGCTCACCCAGGTTAGGAGCAGGGCTGGCCAGCCACTCCCTTTTGCAGGCTATTTGTGTCTGAGGATGGATTGAAACGAGTATTTTCTTTGATTCACGTGTCTGTTCTGTGAACCTTGCAAGGAGGCAGATTTCCCAGAGACACTGTTCTGTGAACCATTGTTTCAGACATGTAGCACCTTATTGAATGAGATTCTTGCTGATCACTTGTCTGTCCCTGCTGAGATGTGATTTTGTAACTTGGAAGTCAAGCCTTCCAGTGCTGCATGCATAACAAGCTGTGATGCAATAGTTGTCCCAAAAGTACCTCTTCTGAGAGCCAAATCCCAGTCATCTCCCCATTTAACTCATCTTCCAGGGTAACTAGGAACTTTTTTTAAAGGCTGATCCATCTTGTCAGTTCGTTATCCACATCTTATTTACCACTTCTGCTGATCTGTTTGGCAGAATCTTAACAAAAATTTCCATGTGTGAAAAAGTTTTTTGTAAAGCATGGTTCACATAAAGACATTGAATCCTTCTGTGAGCTTAACTGTGTTTGTGAACATGTGCTCTGATTCTCTGAAGTTTGACACTTTTATTAAACGCATCTTTTATTTTGTACAACATGTTAAGGTTTATTTTTTGTTTCAGAGGGATTTTTTTGTTGTGACTGGCATAAAGAGTTAATCCTGAAAGTAACGTAGGTGAGGAAAATACAGAGAACACTGGCAAACTAAATGAAGAAATGCTTTATGTGTCACAAGCAAGCAAGCAACTTGGGTTTTTTTGACAGCCTTTCGTTGATTTATTTATTCCAAAATGTTGTCATAGAACCTCTCAAATCAAGCAATTGTAAGAAAATCAAAGGGAACAGGCAGCACTTCAGTCCTGAGCTACGTTATTCTTTTTTTAATTACTCTTAATTATTGCCACCATTAGCTTGAAGTTCACTGCTGAACATAGAGCTGAGGTCCCCATTGCTTTCAATCCTCAAAATGTTTTGATGAGAAAGTGTAGAAGACTTTCTGGTTTGGGCAGCAGAGGTGCAAAAAAACCACCTGAGCTGAGCTGTCTGACATTGCTGTCATATCAAGGGAAAATACACCCATGCAGTGACCATGAGGAAGACTGGGAAACTGTGTGAAGGCTCTAGGCAAGGAGGAAAGCCCTGTGTCCAAGTGCAGTTGTGTTAACCTGATGACATGTTAAAAGCCCAGTTGAGAAGGGTGTTGGCAACACTGCCAGAACATCCATTTCAGTGTGAAAGTCTCTCTGTCAGTGATTTGCATTTATTCCAAGGAACTTCCTTTTAGGAAGGCTCTGCTTCCAGGGTATGGGGAAGGCAGCGTGTCAAACACAAGACTCTTGCTGCCATAAGGTAACTCCGTGTCCTTGTCACACAGCTGACAATGCCTGTGCCTGGCTCCCAGCTTCCTCTGCCCCGCTATGGCTCTGGCCAGCAGCCCCTGCTTCTACCACAGTCCATCCAGCTTCCTCAGGGGCAAAATCTGCCTGTAGGAGCTCCCCGAAGAATCCTTCCTCCTGGATCCCAGCCTTCTGTCCTTGCTGCCAGCAGGGAGGTAAGGATTAACTCCTCGTGCTCATCGTGGCATTCAGTAACCCCTCCTGCATTGAAGTTTTGCTCCTTATCTTGCTTATTAAAGGGGAGTATGGCTTGTTTGGGATCCTTAAATACCCAAGCCAAGGATTGCTGTTAAAATGAAGGAACCCTTTTCCCCTCATCTCCAAAGTGCAAGCCAGCAGTTTTCAGGTTTTGCTACTGGTCACCATTCTGTTTCCAGGGAGCCACATCCTGCCTTGATCCAGTTTGGAGTCTCCAGTTTTATTACATGTTTACACAGGTTTCCCCAGAGTGCTTGAGGGGTGGTGAGCTCCAGACACAGTTGGAATACTGCCCAGATATTTCACTCTGTTGTGAAGCTTGTCCATTTGAGTAGGTATATTAATGTCATGTCTGATTTGATGGATTCGTATCATAAGTTTGTCTATTATAGGGGAGAGAGCACAGCAATTAACTTCCAGGTTCTGTATTTGCTTGTGCTGCTGGCTTGGAGGTTTAATACAAACAGATTATTGCACTTACAAGCCTCACTTTTTTCACCTGAAAAATGTTTCTTCTTGTAATGGGCACAATGGGGAGAAGGGCAAAGATTTGGCTTAAGTGTTTAAATGAAGTAACAAGTGATTTGTGACTGCAAAGATGATACTCTCTCTCACACATTTTCCTCTGTAGTCCTCCCAGATGGAAATGAAAGGGTTTCATTTCTCTGATGGTAAACAGAGTATGTCCTCTGGAGGGTCTGTACCATCACCACATACATACAGGTGAGATGTTCACACAACTTGGGCTGTGTAGTCAGGAGAAGCAGTGTTCCTCTTTGCAGGGATGTAGTTTATGTATCATCCCTGTACAAGATCCACTTGGGTTTTCATGTGTAGAGTGTGCTTATTACAGTCCAAATACTTGTATCTAAATGCATGATCATTTTGGTGTGGGCCATTGTGTATCTGACTTGGCCCTTTGTGGGAAGTGCATGAATTTATTTGTTCACTGAGACTCAAAGACAGATTGGAGTTAGTGTGTGCTTTTGTTCCTTGTAAAGGTGGAGAATTTGAGGATCATTGAATAAATGTTTTAGTTTCCAGCATGGTCCTCAAGATAGGAGTGCTCATGTCTACCCATACCAAACCTTCAGGTCACTGAGGCTTTTGGGACATGCAGTTACTACATACTTTTTATTCCTAACCAACCCACGTTTTGCATTTTGGACTGTGGAGCTCACTGATGTGCGCAGCACAGACTGGTGCCCTATGTACTGCTGCTTTCTGCTGTCTTTTTGATTTCACACATGAATAAGGTTCTCGTTCCATTGTAGAATTTACTCCATGAATGTTGTCGACTCTTCGATTTCCAGGCCTAGCTCTGCCAGCCCCAGCGGGAAGCCGTCGGGACCAGCAGTGAGCATGGGCTCTGTGCAAGGACACTACGTACAACAGGTGATGTACTCGGCTTCTTTGTACAACCCAAAAGTATCTGCTCTTCCACACTGCCTTGGACTGCAGAGCAGAGACAGCAAGGCCTGGGTACTGAAGCTCCATCTAGGAGTTGGTATTTTCCCTGCAGGGAGAGTGGGTAGTTGGGTGTTTTATTGAGTCCAAGAGTAATGCTGTGATTTGAAAGTCAGGAAAGATCAGAGGATTATCTGCTCCGCTCTGGGATTTTTATGGGTTATTTGCATTGCCAAACATATGAGACACGTTAAGATTCCTAAATGGGTTTTAGAAGCAAATTTGATGTCTTGCATGAATGATGTTCACAGTTTGCTTGTTCTGTCTGCCTAGAGGTGTCTGTCCTAGCTAATGCTTTGGTTTTGTGTGTCAAAAGGCAAAGCAGCGGGTGGATGATAACAAAGCCAATCTGGGAGCAGTGAAGCTGCAAGAAACAGCCTCCACAAACCAGATGAAGCCGGTGCGCACGGGAGCGATCAAACCTCAGGCAGTCAAAGTGGAGGAGAGCAAGGCCTAGGAACACCTCTGATGCCCAGCTGGTCCTGCTGCCTGAGAGGCCCTGCAGCTTAGACTGGACCCCACTGGATCTCCTGAAAATCTCACCAGATCTGTCCCTACCCCACACTGACTGACTACAGCGACATCATTCAAGCCCCTCTCCCAACAAAGCAGTTTGAAACAGTGGATATGACATTGACCTGCTTGCTTTAAAACAAACCAATCATGTGACTTTTAAGTGGCTTTAGCCATTTTTTTTTATTTCCCCCTCCCATGCCCCATCCACAGGTAGCTGTGATTGCTCACTTGGCAAAGCCCGTCCTTCTCCTTCCCTACTTCTGTCTCAGCAGAGTGGCAACTGGGGGAGAGGGTTAGTTTGAGGTTTTTCATTTTAAAGGCAGCTGAGGTTTTTACAAAAAAAGCTGTATCTTTGTTTATAGCAGAACTTTTATATGTTCTCTCATTCCCCCCCCTTCTTTCTGCTTTCCTCATTCCTTTCAGAAAAGAATTCCCTTCAGCTAAAATGATGTTCTGATAAAACTCTGCTTAGTTTTGTATATGGTTCTGTGCTATGTTGAGAGTTCAAGTTTGTTTGGGTGTACTTCCCCAGATGATTTAGCCTTTGATGATTTGATTAAACAAACAGGACAGTTATGGCATTTGTTAATTTTTCAATATTTTTTGTTTTAAGCTAGAAGCAGTGCTTGCATTAGGAGTAAATGTGTACTAAAGGTATATAGTAGATCTGTGCAATTATCCTGAAACTTGCACCACTTCAGTGTAGCTTTGGGGTGCCTTGTGCACAACAAAATGGCATTTTCATTTTAAGGAAAAAACAAAACCACCAAATTTCTGTTGCAAGCTCATCTGGATCTAGGTGTCGGGTTTTTCCTTTTTGGGGGTTTGGGATTTTTTTCTTTTTAGTGACTGCCAAACACACACCAAAATGTAAATCTTAAATTTACAAAACGTAAAACTCGTTAAGGAAAAAAATTCTCATCACAGCACATGGGTCAGAAGAGTTGGCTAGAGCCAGTGGGTCTGTATGGACTACTTTTTGTAGTTGTGATGCTCTCTCATGCTCCCTGCCTTGGCCGCTCGAATGCTTCGTGTCTCCTGAGACTTGTTCTATAGTGTGTTGATCACTCGGGGCTGCTCTCCTAAGCTTTGCTCTTCTCCCTTTTCTCTGAGTCTTGCTTTCTGTTCCTCTAACTCATGGCCTCTTGTAAACTTTGCATAGAAGCACGTTGGTAAGAGAGCCCCTCTGCAAGGCAGCCGTTTTAGCACACTGGGAACCTCCTTTTCTGTGTTGGAAGCGCGTGGTTACAGAGGCGGCTGGGAATTCATCCCTCTTCCCCAGGTGAACAGCAAAGGGTTCTTTACTCCTGGTGCAGTTGCATATAGTGTGTGTACAGCATTGCCACCTCACCACTGCTCTCCAGTATTTGATCTGAAAAAGGAAGATCTCAGTGGGAGAGGTTGGGTTTTATTTCTTTGGCTGTTTGGTTTGGGTTTATGTGCGTGTGTGTGTGTGTGCGCGTGTGTACGTAGATTTTTTAGGATGGACTTACAAGCTCCTGAAAGGGCTTGGAGTCCTTCACCTGATGGTAGTCTTAATTAAAAAACTACTTTCAGCTAACTTGGTTTGTGTTGTTTAGCTCTTTCAAAATGTACAGTAGGCTGAAGTGAGGGGCAGAACCATTTTGGGAGGTGATCGCTTGCTCACGGGCTGTGCGTCGGCCTCTGCTGGGTGGCAGAAAGTCATTTGGTGATGGTTCCAAAGAAGATACTTTGAACAAAGAATGTATTTGGGAAGGGATCTGAAAGGTGTTCTTGTTTCTTTGGTGGTTTTTTTTTTTAATCCCCTCTTCCCTTTCTGGAAAAGATCCTTCGTAACTTTCTAAGGATGCATTTGAAGTTTTAAGCTAGGCATAAATATGATTTTTATACAGTAGCTTTAAAGAGCTTAGAAACCTAAACTAACTTAGACATAGTAATGTCCCCTCTCCACAGGTGTCCCCATTGATCATGGCAGAGAACCCAAAGGGAAAGGGATAGGATGGTACTTTAAGAAAAATAAAAGCTCTTTTTTCTTAGGTTTTATGGATTTTTAATTTCAGAGCAGAGTGTGCCAGCATCTCTCTAGCATCCTCCTTAAAGTACAGGGTTTGAGATTTCCCAGACCTGCATCCTCATCTGCTAGTCCTACTCCCAGTGTTTTCCAAAGATTGCACCACCAGTAAGTCATCCCACCCTCTTTTTTATTTTCTTCCTTGAAAATACCACGAACAACAGAATTATCTGTTTGGGGTTTTTTTATTATCCTTCTGCCCAGCTGGCCCTAGCTAATATCAGCCCAGAGTCTAACTGTAATGGCTAAAGAGACTTACCTGATCCCTGCTTTTCTCATCTCTTCCCTCCCCTACACACACTACTCCAGCTTTACAAAACACTAACCTCTTTCCTCCCACCTGTATGACATTAAACTAGTCAAACATGTTGGAGAAACTGGGTTATTGCTAGATCCAAGTTACTGCAGTCCCCTCTGGTGTAAATGCCATCAAAACTACAATACTTCCTGTTGAAAAGGTCACCCTTCTTTCTCTTTTAACCTCTCCATTCCTTCCCCCAACAGAATAAAACACTAGAATTTATTTATACGTATTTGATGTTGTAGGTCTAGGTGAAAAAGTAATTGTTTCACTGCTCTATTTATATATTATGTCTGAATTATTCTGTGCAGGAAAGGCCAAGAAATGCATGTGAGCTTCATTCCATTCCTCACCTTTGCGTGACTGTCAGCTACAGTTGGCAAGACTCTCTCACTTAGTGGAGTTTTGTGTGATGGAAAGCAGTTTTAGAGCCCAAATTTCTACGGTGCAATATCTTTCTCTGGCATATATTTTTGTTTGTTTGTTTAAAGCTAGTCCAAGCAGTTTGTGGTGCTCTGGAGTCAAAAGGAAAAGCCTCTGATCCTCAAGGAGCAGAAATGCCAAGGGTGCTGGTACGCTGATACAAATCAAACTTGGAGAGGAGGAGAGTGGAGATGCAAAGAAGGTGTTAATACAGTTACAGAAGGTCCTTCTGCTCCAAGGGTTTGGGCCCTGATTTATCCTTTCTGAGTTGCTTTTTGACTGGAAATCAGCTACCAAATTGCAGGCTCCTTGTGCTAGGAAAGGTGCAGAGTGCAGTGGGAAGGAGAGGTGGAATCCATCTTTTCAGCAACAGCAGGTGAAGCAGAAATATTCAGAGGCTGACTTTGCTGCTTTGTGTTCAGCAGAAGGTCTGAAGCACATGTGTGATCAGTTATCTTACACACAGTGATTCATGGCCACCAGCTGCTTTCAGTGCTGCTTTCCTTGCCACTTCAGCTGCTCTTAGCTCTTAATTTAAAAACAAATACTGGAGTTGGGGGAAAAAAAGGCATGGAAAAAAAAAGAAAAAGGCACTCCGGTGTATTTTTAAATGACAAGCGGAAGCAGCACAGCCAGCAGTGACACAGGTCTTGTTGTTAACGCTCCATAACTTGCTCCTGGCTGTGCCAGCTGTGCAGTGTCAGCACCTCTGGATGTGTTTGCTGGCTGTTGCACTCCCGTGCGTGTTGTGCTCATGCAGAGGCACTCACTCCATCAACACCTTCCCTGCAGGAATGCTGCAAAGCTTCCAGCTGCCCTGTGGTTCCTGTGTATCTGTGGATGTAAAAATGAGCATTTTTGCTGTGTCTCACCTGGCTCTTCCATTCTCTTTGCAGCCAGACCCCTGCATGCCAGGCTCTCCTCCTGTTGCCCTTTGTTAACCCTCTGTTTTGCTCCAGGCTGGTTAAGCACAGGTTAATTCCTTGTAGCACAGGTTATTTTTTGCACAGCCACGCAGTTTCCTCCTAAGAAAGCTGCATTTGGTGAACGGGAATTAATTTACAACAGCCATCAGGGTGCTTAGTTGTGGCTCATGGACACAAAAAGTGTGTTTACTGAAGCAGTGGAAATAGAGAGTCTGGCTATATTTTTGTTTATTTTTTAATCCAAAGACCACCAGGTTTTCCCGGTGGCTACAGACACTCCCTTGGGTTTAGTGGCTTGTCCTGGCTGCTCCAGATGTCCTTGACTGTTCCCCCAGGAATCACAGCTGCAGCAGTGAGGCGCTCACCCTTTAGCATGTCTCGAGGCATTGTCCTTTAGCTGGAATCCTCCCTCTGGTTCTGTATAAATTGCATTTGTTGTTTCTTAAGGGGATATTGTCCTCCTTAAAGCTTTTAACCCCATGACCTGTATAGTAAATTTTTTTTGGCCTTTCCTCTCTTTGTCTTTTCATGTAGACCAGATATTTGAAAGGGCAGACGATGGATAATTGTGTAACGTGCAACCTGTTTATATTTTTTGGAAACTTTTACTCGGACCGGAATTCGAATCACGGAATCACCAGGCCAGTTGCGGCACACTCTTTATTGCCCTTCTCCTCGTTTCAGTACCTATTGTTTCTCCTTTCAAATATGTGATTGTATTAGCTCTTTCCATATGAAAGAATTCTCCTTATTTAAATAAAAAAAAAATTGAAAAAAAATAAAGCAGGTTATGCTTTTCTCAAAATCCCAGTCCTTTGTCTAGTTCTTTTGGTTAAAAACTTGGGGTTTTTTTTTTTAGCTTGAGTGAATGGAGGTGGCACCACCACTGCTGTCCCAGGGCCGGGACGGGGGAACACAGCTGTTGGGGTGACACGATAGAGGGGTGGCCGAGGGTCGCGCCGGGCTTATGGCCTTGACCTCGGGCAATGTTGGGACCGAGGCGGGCGAGTGGAGGTGGCGATGCCACGGCAGGCCCCGGTCGCCCCGCGCGGGTGGCGTTGCCATGGCAGCACCTCCGGGTCTTCCCTTGTCACGCCCTCGCGGCGCCGCGTGAGTCCGACGTCACATCCGGCGCCACCAGGTAGGGGGCGGGTGGAGCGCGGCGCGAGGGAAGGCCCCGCCCCCGGCGCGCGGGGGGATCTGAGGGGAGAGGGGGGTCCTGTCGTGATTCCGATCCTGGATGCGGTCCTGGTCCTGGATCCGATCCCGGTCCTGATTCTGGTCCCCGTCCTTGTCCCGGTCTCGCTTCTGGTCCTGATCTCGATCCCAGTCATTCTGGTCCCACTCCCGGTCCCCATGCTGATCCCGATCCTGATCCCAGTCCTGCTCGCGGAGCCGCTGGTCCCGCGCCCCCCTCACGTCCATACGGCGAGGCCTTGGGGGGGTTCATGCCGCCTTTGCCCCCCAAAGGCTCGGAACGGGGGGTGGCTGATGCCCCCGGAGGGTGGGAGCCCTGGGGACGGGTCCTCTGCCCACCAGAAACGCTCCAGGGAGGGCACGGGGTGGGCGGTGGGTGCTGGTGGCCCTCTGAGGGCGAGGCGTGGGGTCAGTGGTCCTGCTGCCCCCTAGAGAGCTCCAAAGGGGGAACAGGCTGGGGAGGGGTCAGTGGTCCTGCTCCCCCCTCCAAAAGGAATGCAAAGCCTGGCAGAGGGTTTGATGGTGCCCTGGGGAGGAGCACGAGGAGATGCTGCACACCTGCCCCGGGCCAAGCCCAGCACCATCAGGTGCTCTCAGGGGTCCCGGGACTGCGAGGTGGTGACACAGGGCTCCTGAAAACCTCTGTTTTTCCATACAGACTTTGTGTTTTGTCGGCAGAAAGAAACCAGGCCAGTGGCACCATTCTGGATGGTGGTGATGTGCTCACATCTTGCGTTGTTCTGCCCTGACCAAAGCCCTGCTGATGGATTTGTTCTGGTAACTTGCCGTTGTGTTGAGGTGAGGAGACGCAGCAGTGATTCCTTGCTTTTTTCTGGCCTAGCTTTTAGCAGTTCTGCTTCCTGCAGCACCTACACATGTGCTCCAGTAACCGGCTTTCTAAGGCAGAGTGTGTTTGTAGTTCTGCCCCTCCCCTTCCCCACCTGCAAAGAAATACCTCAATTTGTGAGAAAATAACTGGGGTTTTAAAGCTACTCGAGCTCTAAAAAGCTCAGGTAGTGAGGTCACCTGGTGCCTGAGCACGTGATTTGATCATCATTAGCATCATAATTTGGGCTGGGAGGTTTGCTTTGCACAAAGCAGAATATAGCCTGGAATTCAGCTGTTGTGTTCCTGCAGAACCAGTATGAGAATAAGCAAGGTTTCCAGCTTACTGTTGCAGACAGAAGTAGGGCAGGTGAAAAGTGAGTCAGTTCAGTAATTTGCAGTTACTCCTGCAGATACAATAGAAATGCATAAATTTAGAGAGAAAGAGAACTTTGTGAAATGAGTTACTGTGAGCTGCTTGTAGCAGAAATGAGGGCTCATGCTTCCTGCCAAGTGGTGTTCAGCTCACTGCTGCTCTTCTCTTCTGCTCTTGGAGGTTTGGACAAACCTTTGACAGGATGTTGGGGTTTCTGAAGGAGCCAGTTGTGGTCACTGCAGAGATCAATGTGAACCTCGTGGCACTGACTGTGATGGGATTAATAAGTCGTCTTTGGGGGCTTTGCTATCCCCGGGCTGTGGTGTGAGTACAAGAGTTTATTTTCTACCTTAATGACACCGACTTTCATTTTTGAGTAACAATGCAGGAGCAGAGGAGCAGAGCTTGACTGAAGTCAGTCTGGATAAATTGTAGAATTATGGAATCATGGAGTGGTTTGGGTTGGAGAGGAACCTTAAAGCCCATCTCATTCCACCCCCTGCCATGGGCAGAGACACCTTCCACTATCCCAAGTTGCTCCAACCTGGCCTTGGACACTTCCTTGATCTGCTTCTGTGGGCAACCTGTGCCAGGGCCTCACCACCTTCACAGGGAAGAATTTCTTCCTAATATCTAATCTAAACCTACTTTCTGTGAGTTTGAAGCCATTCCCTCCTGTCCTGTCACTCCAGGCCCTTGCAAATAGTTTTTCTCCATCTTTCCTGTAGGCTCCCTCCAGGTACTGGAAGGCCACAATTAGGTCACCCCTGGGCCTTCCCTTTTCCAGGCTGAACCATCCCAATACAGTGACGGTGTTGCCCTAATAAAACTTATTGAGGGGAAGATAAAGGTGCAAAGCCTCAGTACATTGCTGCATTCTTAGTTTTCTGCCAACAAATCAATGTTTGCTTTCCTAGTGTCCCTGCAGGACAATTGCAGTCAGATTTGACATGTTTCCACCTCTTGTGTTTCAGGTTTGATGAAGTTTATTATGGCCAATTCGTTTCACTCTACATGAAGAGGATCTTCTTTGTGGATGACAGTGGCCCACCTTTTGGCCACATGCTGCTGGCCTTGGGAGGTATGGTCTCCTGGAATTGGGAAGTGCCTATTGCTGTGGAAGAGAGAAGTGCTGGTTAAAAATGAGTTGTCTGATGCAGCAGTTACTGGGGAAAAGCACAAGGCAGATGAGAGATTCTGATGTAGAGAAAATTGGGTTTTCCTTTATTTTGCATTGTTAGTGGGATGTTTGATAAGTAGAAGGGAGGTGATGGAGCCATGTATCCATTCTCTCACTGTTATCCAATCCTTTGGATAAAGAGAAAGGTAAGATGAGAACTGCTACTCACAAGAAATAGACAACACACAGACTCTCAGGCCTGAGTTCCTTTCTGTACCTGTGATATGCACAACATGAAAGTGTCTGTGTGGGTAGGAGAGATTAAATATACATCTGACTTTGTCACTGAAAATTTATTGATCCCAATTTATATTCTTTGTGCCCTGCACATTCTCAAGCACTGCTGCAGGCAGAACAGTATCAAAGAGGACCTTTTGGGAAAGGGGGCCCTCATACATGGAACAGCTGTGTCTTTGGGAAATGGTTCCCAATTTAGCACCAGTTTTTATACTTGTTTTGAGACTGGAAACTCTCTTGCTTATGTTGTAGGTTATTTAGGAGGATTTGATGGAAACTTCTTATGGAACAGGATTGGAGCTGGTAAGAGCTGATTTTAACTGTCTCATTCTTTTGAAAAAATAAACAGAATTTCAGGAGCTGACAGATTCCTTTTGCCTGACGAGTGGAAATTAATACTTAATCCAACACCTTCACTTCTCCTTCTAAATAACTCTTCTGCAGATCTCTAGCACAAGTTAAAAGCACCATGATTCCCAGCATAATTTTTTACATCTGCTAAAACAGTTTAAGCAGGACAAGATGAGCAATAAACTAGTACAAGCAGAAGTTAGATTCAGCTTGTTGATGGCTACAACTTGTTGTGGTCACAAGAAGTTCTGTATTGATCCATCTCCTCTGGAATTATGTTTCCAAATGGATGCATCACTGCTGTCTCCTGTTCCAGAATACACCATGAACGTTCCCGTGTGGTCCCTGCGGCTCCTGCCAGCACTGGCTGGTGCTCTCTGTGTGCCTTTAGCCTACCAGATTCTGGTGGAACTGCACTTCTCCCACTGTGCTGCACTTGGAGCTGCTCTTCTGATCCTCTTGGGTAAGATTGTTCCTCTGAGCCCCATTCTTCAGACAGGGGGAGAAGCCCACGTTCAACCCTGGCAGTTCATTCTAATATTAAGCAAAGTTGGCAGCATTAACAGCCTCACAGAAAACCACATTTCTTGTATCCAGGGAGGGCTGTACTCCCTTCCTCAGAGTTACAACACAGTAGTTTGTAACAGCAGGATGACCCTACTTAGAGTCATAGCTCATCAAATTTCTTCATCTCCAAACTGCAGCAAACCAGCCTGTGTCCTTAGCACTGTGATTTGACACTGTTCTGATGTGTACAATTCAGTTGTCTTTTTCTCTGAAGGGCTGCTGGCAGCTGCCTGAAAGAGCAAGAGCCTCTCAGCAGCCCTTTAGAAGCCTGAGAGGAGAAACCTCTCCTAGCTACTGTCTGCTCTGATTGTGGCTCACTGCAACTCCCTTGCAGATTTGTTGTTGTGCTCATTGCCTGCTGCAATCACTGCCCTGACTCTTCCTGCTTTGAGAAGCACCTCTGGATTTCCCAGCATTGATTTTCTTTGCCTTTGTAGGCAAGCACAGGAGCTTTATCTGCCTCCTGCCAGACTTTACTTCTTGCTCACCTCTTTGTCTTGGAGACAGTTATCGCCATGTACTTTGCTCCTGCTGAAAGGTTTTTGTCCCTGTAAACCCAGTACCTCCCCATTACAGGCAGTAGGAATTGGCTGTCTCTAAAGGATAATAATGCAATTGTCTGAGGTAGCACTTCCTATAGATAAGTTTCTCTAATTTTGTGTCTTTTCCTCTTTTCCAACAGAGAACTCTTTGATTACTCAGTCAAGGTTCATGCTCCTGGAATCAATATTGATTTTTTTTATCCTCCTGGCAGTTTTGTCCTACCTGAAGTTCTACAATTTACAAAAGCACAGGTAAAGCTGGATTGTCTCCTATCCTTTTGGATATTTTTATGGCGACTCTTTTTTGTCACAGACTGTGGGTTTTTTCTATGAGTCATTTCACTATTCTGCAGTTGACTTCATCTGTCTGTAAAACCCAATGGTTTAACCTCTTATATGGCTGCCCCAGAAGTTTTCTCTTTTCAGCAGCATTAAAGATTGTTGTAACTGTTAGCAAGTTTATATTTTTTTTTATTTTACAATAGAAATAAAATCCCTTGGGAGCAACTTCTTTGCCCACTCACATTTTTTACTGGGAGGTTTCCTTCTGTGCATATAAACACTGATGATAACACTTAATGCTCCTTTGTCACTGTTTACTGGCATTGAATTTAGAGATATTTGTCTCTTTTGTTCTCTGATCCTTGCAGAGGATAAAGTAATCTTTAGTAAAGTAAAATTGTCTTTAAACCAAGCCCAGCAAGTAATTTAATACATTTATCTTGAAGTTCCTTCTCTGGAAGCTGGTGGTTTTGGCTCTTGTTGACTGGAGTAGCCTGTTCCTGTGCAGTTGGGTAAGTGATGATGTCTTACTTGGACTTTAATGGCTCCTATTCAAGGGAAAGTTTGAATATTTATATCTAGTATTAGGTAATTGTGTTGTTTTTAACCATGTTCATTTTTTATGCACTTTCTTCTCAGAGTGAAATACATGGGCCTGTTTACCTATATGCTGCTCTTGGCCACTGCAGGGCTCCACTTCTGGCACATGATAGGAGACCACAGCTTGTCAAATGTAGGTAGCACAACATGCAAAATATATTATGTGTAACTTTTCAGTGCAGGAACCAGCCAGGAGCCCACAGATAACAATGCTGTCTGTAGCTGGGTTTTGTGCTAAAATTCCTTATCTGGAAACACTCTGTCAAAGAACAGTTCCCAGCTCAGTTGCTGGGGAAGATGGAGTTAAGTTTAAGAAAAACATGGCTGGCTTTTCTGCTCTTGTCCATGTCTTGGTGATTTGTGGCTCAAAACCTACCCTGTCTCACATACCTTTTGCCAGCTCCAGTTCACAGCCTCAGTGGAAGTTATCCAGTTTCCACAAAGTTACAGCTAAGTGAGGAGGTGGGGGGAAACCTAGAAAAGACAAGCAAAGCAAGCCAAGTGCACTGGTATTTTTAATATTTATCTGGAGCATGAAAGCAGTGAGTTTTCTCTCTTGTCAGGTTTCCTTGCTGTGCCATTTCCTGGCCCGGGGACTGGCCCTCCTGGTCATCCCAGTGGTGATTTACCTCTCCTTCTTCTATGTTCACCTGGCTTTGCTCTATCGCTCTGGGCCTCACGACCAGATCATGACAAGTGCTTTCCAAGCCAGCCTAGAGGTAAAGGAGATGTGGTCATGGAACTGATTTACTAAGGGACAAGAGGGGGAAATCTGTCTCATGTTCACTATTAGAAGAAAGGTGTGCAGTCCTGTTCCTTTGATCCTGAATATTTGTTCCTTTTATGTCATTTAACTATGCTGCTGTAGATAAAGCAATAATGACTGAAATCCTAATAACAGATGAAAAGCTTTCACCAGTGAACCCAGAAAAATATGTTCAGTCTTCTGCTGAAGATTTGTCCCTTCCTACAGGAAACTCCACAGAAGTAGATATAGTACTGAACTCTCATGTGGTGACATGGAGAACTACAGGAGTGTTTAGTCTGTCTCTTAGAACAGCATGGCTTTAGGGATATTCCCTGAGATCCTGTAGTCTTTTAGGTGTTGGTGTATTTACTGAATATGGTGCTGCCAGACTTGATTTCAGTACATAAAACCAAATGAAAAGGCCCTGTGCTAAAATCTGCTATGTTAAAGTGATGGGTGACTCCTAATAGAATTTAAACAGCCTCTGGGTTGTATCTTCTTGCTATTTATCCTGTCCTTACACTTCTCAGGGTGGGCTGGCTCGAATCACCCAGGGTCAGCCCTTAGAGGTGGCCTACGGCTCTCAGATCACTCTGCGGAACGTGCTGGGCAAGCCCATGCAGTGTTGGCTCCATTCTCACACCAATACTTACCCCATCAGGTGAGGAAACTGGGTGAAAATATGCTCTGGTTCTTCACCTGCCAGTCCAGGTATCAGGGTTTGGGTCCTGGCAATGTCTTCATTATTCCTTCAGACTCTCTGTGCTCCCGAGGAGTGAGCCGGGGATCTAGTGCTGGTTTGTACTGGTGTGACTGGTGAGCTCAGAAGTGTACCATTGACATTTTAACTCTGTACAGGTATGAGAATGGTCGAGGGAGTTCCCATCAACAGCAGGTGACCTGCTATCCCTTCAAGGATGTGAACAACTGGTGGATTGTCAAAGATCCTGGAATGTGAGTGTGTAAGAGATTTAAATGCAAGCTATATGCTTCCAAAACTTAACCAGGGCATAGCTTGGATTTGGAACTATTCTCTGTCTGTGGGTGCAGAGGCCATGTGGGAGCTGAGCAAGTGATTGCAGCTGTAGACTTGGTAAGGGCAGCTCTTTGCAGAGTCCTCCTCAGTGTAGCGAAAGCATTGAGGACTCTGAAATCCTGTCTGAACTGCTCCTGACAGAATGTGAGCTGTGCTGTGCACAAGGGGAACTTGAAAGACTCACAGGACCACTGGAAATTCTTCAGGTGCTTTGCATGAAAGGGAAATTCTGCTTTTTGAAGTGTGTGAGCCATGGCATTAGAGTGCCTTGGTGAGTTTTATCAAACTTGAATGAGTCTCAGAAGAGAGTACAAATCACTTCTGCAAAATGAGTAGTTCTTTGTATTAAAAGTGTGAGATGAGCTGTAGAATCTGCCACATGGGGAGGGATTCCAAGTGGTGCCTGTACCTGAGAGGCCTGGTTTGTGTTGAAGTGTTTTGCTGTCACTGTTAGTGCAGAGCAAGACTCTGATCTTCCGTTGCCAGTGAAAGCCCTTGAGTGATATAATTTCATATTGATCAAAAAATTGCTTTTGTAGGTTTCTTATATTGCTCTGGGAACTGTATAAAGAGTCCTTCCAGAAGGGCTGTGTGCCATTATAAATCATATCCATGATTTATAATGGATAGTTTGTCCATGGTGCAAAACCTTTCAAGCAGGGATTCTACCAGAACTACAGAAACTAAATATAGCCTAAAAATTCTTCCAACTCGAGACTCCTACGAACACTGGAAGATGCAAAGTTCTGTAGAACAGTGAAATGCAGGCAGCAGTCTGGTGAACTGCAGCATTCCCCCTTGTAAAAGCAAGATGAGAGTTTGGTCTGCATGGTGGAGATGGTCATTGATCTCTCCTATAATTCTGCCAAAGTGACATCAGCTGTAGTACAGCATCAGTCAGGCTCAGTGAAGCACTCAAGTGTCTCACAGAAACCACCAAACAGCTGTGGGATGGGAATAACCTTAATTCACTCCTGACTGACCTGGATCCAGGCCACTGACCTAATGCCTGCAGTGTCAGTATCCCATTACTGATCCTCTGACTCACTGTGCCCTTAACTCACCTTTGCCTTGATGAGGTTTCCATTCTGGTACCATCTATATATTGCTTTAATTTCTCATCTTCCTGCTTAATTCTCTGTCTCTGCCTGCAGCTTCTTGACCTCACAGTTTGGTCATGACAAGGTTGTGCTGTATATATATATTAAAAAAAAATAATTTAACCATTTCCTCTTGGGTGTCACTCCAGGCAGCAGCTGGTGGTGAGTAACCCACCCCGGCCTGTCAGACATGGACACATCGTGCAGCTGGTCCACGGCATCACAACTCGCTACCTCAACACGTAAGTCCTTTCCTCAGGCTCTGCTCTGCCAAGTCTGCCTCACCCTGCTGGGTATAACCATTCAGGGAGTGAAGCACAGTGACCTTGCACTCTGATATGCCATAAACTGCCTGTTATTCGTGGATTCTTAAAACAGTGGGGCAAGGAGGGACCTCAGGAGATGGTTACTGCCATCCCTGTGGCCCAGAGGGAGGATGCTATGTGCCTGTTTATTTTTTGCAGTGGGATTTGACCCTAATCACAAACTGCTCAGTGGCTGCTTGTTGTTTCTGGTTTTCTCTACTAGTGGCCTTTAGAGGGGGCCAGTGATGGTTTCACCTGTCTTCACATTTCATGGTGGTTCTGCAGATTCCTAAATAGAGTCCCCACCATGAGTCTTCATCCTTCACTGCCCCCGCTCCAGGCACGTATTTAGTATTTTGTGTAGCTGTTACCCCAAAGCCAACTCCACTGACTTTGATGGCACACTCCTGCATGAAGGATGTGCTCTGGAAGTTGTGTTGGAGAATCCAGTGTGCTGTGGCTGGTTGCCACAGATTGTTGCCTTTGTTGAATGCCTGCAGTATGAAACTGCCTCCTGATTGCTTCCCCAAGGGCATCTTGAATATCACTCAGATTAGGAAGGGGGTTGTTCTGAGCTTGCATTTTTGCTATGTCCCTTCCAAACCTAATTTGTTCATTATTGGAAGCCCAGTGAACAGCCTCTCTGTTTGTCACAATCAGTGCTTGTTCTTCAGCCTGGCATTGCAGGCATCTGCATTGGCTTGCTCTGAGCCTGTTTCTGGCAGCTCTGGGTTGTGGGGAGTGCTCTCTCTCAGAGCAAACAGTACAATCTGTCTAAGCAAGTTACTTTTTGCTTTATTACTGAATCCAGTCTAAGCCAATTCCATATGGGTTTTCTTTTTATATGAATTTGGGGAATGGTGGTGGAGAACCTTACTTTGCTTGTCTTCTAGGCATGATGTTGCTGCCCCTCTTAGCCCCCACTCCCAAGAAGTTTCCTGCTATATTGATTATAACATCTCCATGCCAGCACAAAACCTCTGGAGAGTGGTGAGTGGTCAAAGGGAGGGGAGGAGCTGATCATGTTCCAGCAGAAACAGCTGAGACAACATGATGATCAAAAGCCATCTCTCTATTGTAGGAGATTGTAAATCGTGAGTCTGACACAGATGTGTGGAAAACAATTCTGTCAGAAGTGAGGTTTGTTCATGTGAACACCTCTGCAGTGCTAAAGGCAAGTGGGGTTATGTTTATTTGCCTACAGCTTTTGCTTCATGCACTTCTTGTAATCTCACAAACTACTCATCTCTCTGCTCCCAAATACCTAAACCACAAAAACAATAAGTAAATAAAAGGAAGCAATAAACTTGTTCAGTGTGACAGAAGAGCAGCACGTGTTACTCAAACTTCAGCCCTTCTCAGCATCAGAGCTGCCCTGCTTCTCAGGACAGGGTGACCACTGTGCACAGATGGGGCTTAGAATTTGGTGTTGGGTCTGTGTGTTGCATGTGACAGTGGCTGGAAAAGCTAAGGGTCTTTTTCTTTGGTTTGCCAGTGAATTTATGGAATTTGTTGAGACAGTAATGCATGGTGGCTCTTCACACACTTTCTAGCAGTCCCTTGCTGTCATCCACTGCTCAGGCAGAGCCTGGGATTGGCAGGAGTGGAAATTTACAGTTATCTTTCACTTCCAGCTCAGTGGAGCATCTCTGCCTGAGTGGGGATACCGGCAGCTGGAGGTGGTTGGAGAGAAGCTGTCCAAAGGCTACCACCAGAGCATGGTGTGGAATGTGGAAGAGCACAGATATGGGAAAAGTATGTCCCAGCAGCTTTCTGTGACTGGGGGTTACTTCATGGTGATGGGAAGGTGGTGCTGTGTATACGTGTGTTCACTTGGCTCTATCGTGATGTCAGAATCCTTAAAACTTGCCTTGAAGTGCTGTTTTGGTTGGATGATGTATTGGAGAAGGGCTCCTGGGAGAGTGAGGAGCCAGAGGTATATCCTATGTGCTCTCTCCCCTTTCTAGCTTTCTCTCTGTGATGTGGTTATTTCTGAGCTATGCTGTTTTCTTACAGGCCAAGAGCAAAAAGAGAGGGAAGTGGAACTCCACTCTCCCACACAGATGGACATCAGTAAAAACCTCAGCTTCATGGCAAAGTTCACAGAATTGCAGGTGAGTGTCTTGATATTCCCTTCTGCTGCAGAGCAGGAACCTGAGCATTTCTGCAGACTCTGAGCTGCCAGTGAATTTATGGATTCCTTGACGATACTTTGGCTTCCTCACTGAAAAAAGTATTTCAGAATGTACTTATAAGGGCATTAGAGACCTTACTGTGCTGTTCAGTAGTGAATACCCAAGGGATTGAGTAACAAATATGGGGAGGAAAATCTGTTGGGCACCCAGAAGCTGTATGGAATGAACTGTGACATGAGGTATGTGCTGTCAGAAGTGTTGATGCCCCTTACTAACACTGTTAAAATTCACTAAGAAAAGTGAATTATGTAAGAACAAAGTAAAACTGTGGTATTGATCAGCATCCAGTAAGAGATAGGCAAAATCCCTCACTACCAGGTTAGGAACTTAGCATGTTCACCCATGCCTGCTATCTTCATGCCTGCTATCCCACCTGTTTTTCCAATTCTGAAAGCTTTCTCTTTTTTTTTCTAGTGGAAAATACTCACATTAAAAAATGAAGACACAGAACACAAGTACAGCTCCTCTGCTCTGGACTGGATCACAATGGACACAAATATTGCCTACTGGCTCCACCCGACCTCTGGGGTAAGTAGGAGAGGTAAAAGTAACTGTGAACCTGGTGAGAAAAGAGACTTCAGCTCACATGTGAGCTCCAGGAGTGAGAGCAGGGCTGCAGTTCCAGCCAAGGACTCTTCCTGTAATAATGTTTTCCCTGAGGGTTGAGGTTTTTATTTTAGCATGAGATACAGCTTTGACAGTAGTTGCTTTTAATTAAATCATGTCGTCTTGCTATTTTTTTAAGAGTAAACTGCAGTTCAATAGTTTCCATTACTGATTCCATTTAGAAGATGAGTTCATCTCCAATAGCATCTTTTAAATGCCTTCCATTACAAGAGTCTTAAAGCAGCAAAATTTATCAATCAGCCTTGTTCCAAGTTACTAGCCAGGCACATTCTGAAGTTTAATTTAGCAAGTTTGCGTAGGTGATATTTAAACTTACCTAAAGGAACCACAGTATGTTCCTGCTTCTGGCTTAGACCACTGTCTGTCCTGCAGGCCCAGATCCACCTCCTTGGGAATGTTGTCACCTGGGCTTCAGCTAATGCTGCTGCTCTGGTCTACATGTGTCTGTCCCTGTGGTACTTGATTCGACGAAGGAGGAAGATCTATGACATCCCTGAAGGTCTCATTCCACTCTGTGTGTGTGTCTGGGTAGAGGGCTGTGGCTTGTTCTGCTCTGAGATGCCATCTTCTGTCTCCTGCAGATGCCTGGCAGCTCTGGGTGTCAGCTGGGGGTATCTGTGGTGGAGGCTGGGCTGTGAATTACCTGCCCTTCTTCCTGATGGAGAAAACCCTTTTCCTGTACCACTACCTGCCTGCCCTCACATTCCAGATTCTCCTGATTCCCGTCGTATTGCAGCATCTCAGCGATCATCTCTGCAGGTATTTGGCTTTAACAGAGAGAGTTCTCTTTAACACTGACACAGTTCTTTCCTCCAGGGCTGTCACCTTGGCAAGCTGCTGCAGGGAAGAGCAGTGTTTTTTCCAGCAGTGGCCATACTCTGTCACCTGCCTTTAGAGAAACAAGCGAGGGGTAGGTCTCCCTTCTGGATGAAGCCTTTGGCCAGCCTTGGTGTAACCTGACCGCTCTTTCCCTGTCTCATCCCAGGTCTGTGCTGCTCAAGAGCATGTTCAGTGCACTGATTGTGGCCTGGTTCTCTTCAGTGTACTTTGTCTATTGCACCTTCAGCCCCGTGAGCTACGGGCAGCCCGCGCTGTCCGTGTCGGAGCTCAGGGACCTGCGCTGGAAGGAGAGCTGGAACATCCTTATCCGAAAGCAGTGACCTCTGCAATGCTGTCCCAGCCATTGGCAAACAGCCTTTGTGCAAAGCAGAGAATTTATTGTTCGTATAACTGAAACCTTAACAAATAACTGATAGGAGTCCAGATCTAATGATTACAGGAAAAGAACACTGTTACAGAAAAGCTCTCGACAGTAATACAGTTATAAGCACAATTCCCAGTTTTTGCCCTTGTTACATTCACCCTTCCACTGCCCCTCAGTGTCTGAAGTTACTGACTTCAGGCAACAGCATCCCAGCTCCTTTGCTGGGAAGAACATACTGCAACAATTTCGTCCTCTTTTCTGATGGTGGTGGTTTCTTCCATCTTGCACTGCATTGCACTTAGAGCTGTTTCATGTGTTTCCTTGAACCTTGGTCTACAATTCTGTGATAAAAGTTGCTATAAATAGACACTCTCCAACACATCAGATACTTTTCTCTTTGCTACTCCTAAGAACACCAGGTTTTCCCTGCTCTAAAGCTTATCCATCTTTAACAGTCAGTAACTGGCCCTACAGCCCTACAGCATCATCCCATAACTATTCCTCAACATAACTATTCCTATCATCCCTGTTTATATAAATACAGCATTAAGCTACATTTATAAATACTTCATTCTGCATACTGACTTGTTACTATTATCTGTGTACAATCATTTGGCATAACCATAATTTTTAAGAAGGAAAAATAAAAAGACACTTAAAAAAAATGCTGTTACAGCTAAAGAAGTTAAAACAAGGCTTCAGGCAGGCCAGGGAGTCAGCCAGAGCCAGAAGAATCCTTTAGCCCTGCAGTGCTGGTGTGAAGCCTGAAGCCTGTTACCAGCTGTGGCAGTATTGTATTTACTGGGCTGCAGGGTTACCACTCAAATCCCAGGGGAGGAGGAACTCTGGGCAAGGCAGGACTGATCCTGCTGACAAGGAAACCTGCTCTAACTCTTGCACATGGATTCAGGGTAGAAACACTGAAACCCAGCCCATGGCCTGGACTACACCAGCACAGGAATTCACAGAGTAAGAGAAGGCAGAGGTGAAGGACTGGGATTGCTCAGTGGGGAATTTGTAATGGCTCTGTGCAGATATTTAACCAAGGTTATAGTACCTGGGCCACACCCCATTTCTTCTCTCCATGTGGCTGCAGCAGCAGGTCCTGCAGTGCAGCACGAAGCTGCCCAGCCCAGGGGCTCTGTGTGGAGTTCCTCACTGCTCCAACAAATGCTATTCCAGGCTGCTCTGAGCTCCCCTCCCACCTCCAGAGGAAGGGATGATCCAACACCACAGTCATTCAAAGGCAGTTTTAGTGACTATTTTGCTCCTACTGTAATCAGCCCCAAGAGCCAATGCTTCACTGCAGTAGCTCATAGTCTAAGTCTGTCACCCTGAGCTAAACAGCACCCAGCAGCAGTCAGGAACTGACCTGCCTTCTCCTGGGCATTGCAGAAGTACCACTGAACTGTATCACTGAGATACCAAACCTTCACCCCTTTCCAGTGGTGAAAAGGCTGCAGGGATGAAAGTGCAGACTGCATTTCTTAAGTTTGTTTTTTTTCCCCTAAATCTGCAGCTATGACAGAACTGAAGATAACAGTTCTAAGGGGAGAAAGAACTGTTTATAAGAGCCCCTCCAGCAGTGTTCTGTACCTTTTTGCTGATGCAGTGCAAGAAGCACAATTACCTTTCATATAAAATGGTCATTTCTGATCACTGTTCATTCGTTTATTAGCCAAATTAACAAACCCACAACCAACACAGCCAAACCCTGCTTTTAGAAAATTAGCAAGTATGAAAAAGTTCCTGTTAATAACATTTCCCTCCCACCCTCATGCTTACCCTCATTACACCATAAGTCCAGCCTCAAGAACGATATCACAAGGACATTTTCAAAGGCCCAACCAGCACGTCATTACAGCTTTTTTTTCCAGACACTTCATGCTGCTGCAGTATCACTTATCTGGGGTAAACTACAGAAACTGGGATGTCACTGTTTATACTTCTTGTCTGCTCATTTTAGAAAGCCAGACATTCTTGAGTTTAAGCTGCTGGAGCACAAGGCAAGTGCTCTGACCCTGTCTGAGGGTAGAACATGTCCAGGCAGCTGCCTGTGCCAGCAGCAGGAGGGTCCTGCCATTCCCAGCTGCCCCCCTTGCTGATCTCATCAGCCAGCTCTGCAAGTGGACGGATTCTGCCCAGCAGAATTTGCAACCAGCAGTACAGAAATGCACTAAAAGACACTAAATACTGACAAGGTCAGGTTTCTTTTTCCTTGAGCAACTCAATCCAGTTGGAGCTCACACATTCAATAACTGTGGTAAAGGAGACTATTTGGGTACAAAAAATACAGTGTAGCAAGATTTGGGAGTTCAGAAAGGAATAAATTAGGATTCAGAAACACTAAACTCCTTGGGCCTGTCCCCTGGTGAACTGCAAGTTCCCATTTGTCCCATCTCTCACCCCTATCCCAGGGCAGAGATGCCTCTACAGATCAATGCCTCTGCCCCCATGGGCTAAGAGGAGTCTGGCCAGCACCACGGCAAGGCCAGAACTCAAGGTGCCAACAAGGTGGAGAAGGGCTGCACCTGCTTGTTAAAATTAACAGCATGTGAGCTAGTCTTGGATAAAGATAAAAAAATTAAGAGGCAGATAATTTTCTAAGGAATCATCAGGGAAATGGGGTATCTTGCTGATCACCTTGTAGTGCTTAATTTTCAGGGGAGTCTTCAGCAGTAGATCTCATTTTGAAAATTAAAAAAAGGCAAGTAGCACTGCCTTTAACCAGTTCATCACATAATTCCAGACACCTCAGGGAGAAAAGGGAGGGGTTTGGAGGGGAGAGGGGCAGATGGCCAACTCCTTCCTCTCCCCTCTGTGAGAAGGCTCACACCAGGATCCCCTCCGCTGCCAGGACGATTTAAAGGGCACTTCACCAACCATTCTGTCGAAGTCCTTTCCCAAAGTTGTCTTCAGTGTTGGTGTGGACCAGAGGCAAACCCAGGTTAGTGTGGGCGGCTGCTGGACTCCAGGTGGGAGCGTTTCCCTGCTGCCAACACACTGCTGCTCTCCGTGGGCTCCGGGAACGGGCGCTTGTAGGTCCGACCGTGCCCGTTCATGGCCCCTCGCTGCCACTTGCAGATGTCTCCGTTCAGGATGTCTT
This sequence comes from Calyptomena viridis, assembly GCA_013390005.1. NCBI lineage: Eukaryota > Metazoa > Chordata > Aves > Passeriformes > Eurylaimidae > Calyptomena > Calyptomena viridis. The sequence goes on along the minus strand of WEIV01022615.1, from coordinate 2,930 downwards.
GAATGTGCTGCACTATGAGGTTTATAGCAACTGCAGAGAGGAATGGGAAATGTAGGACATGAAGGCTTTCCTGGCTGAGTTATCTAGAAAATGTGGAGCATCCAGCCCTGCTCAAGTTTTAACAAGCCCTTAAATGAAACTCTGCCCGCTGTCTGCAGCGAGGTCAGACCTCCACAGGGCTGAGCAGCTGGTCATCCTGATCAGCTTCCTCCCCTCCAGCCAAACACCTTTCCTTAGTACCACGTGCCACCTTGCTCTCTTCCCAACCCTAAGGGTGTCTCCCCAGGGAAATCAGAGAACCCAAATCCCTTTTACCCATGTTGTCAACTCCTCGGGGGATGATCACATCTGCATACTTCTTTGTCTGAAAAACAGGAACAGTGGTGGGAAGCTGTTAATGGAAAAGTCAGCTTCATTCTAGAAGTGACCAAAGGCCAGAAAACTGGGGCAAAGATGGAGAGTCTCTGTGCTCCAGGGTTGTAAGTTAAAGCTCTCACCTAAATGAATTAAGACATCACAGTGGCTAATGTGCACTGGATTTAAGGGCAGGGATTGTTTTTACTGTCCCTCTGCAGAGAATCACTAGGTAGAAGCAGCAGGTCAGGTGTGGAGTCCTTGTTTTTACACTTCTGAGCTGCCTTCAAATACTGACCACTTGAGGTGAGGTCTGTTTGCCAAGAGCTGGTTCTAATCAGTATTTCACAAGCCATTGCTAAATCTCTGCCAAGAGCCAAGGTACCCAATGTGCAAGTGAAATTCCTGCCTGCCTCTGATATTTTATTGATCTTTACCACCACAGCATTCCTGCTTTTTCTTTCCCCACCCCTGGAAAACAAAGCTGGCAAATTCAGCATTTCTAGTGAATATCTGTCCAATCCCAGAAATTCCTTTGATCAAGAGCAAGAGAAGCCCAAGTTAGCCTTCCCCATCTTTAATCCACATACAGGACTCTGTTCTCCAAAAGGTTTTTTTAAAAATTAATTTGATTATGTGAGCACCTAAATTGTCCCTGCACTACATGGTGTAGCAAACAGCACTAGAATGGCCTGCCCCAGGTTCTCACCAGTGGAGACCAAGCTATTTTTTCTTCCTACAAGATTTAAGAATAAATGGAGAGTGGGAGTGTTTCAGTCAGAGGGGCCCATACTAAAATAGCCCCGGCAGTGAGGAAATGTGCTGGAGGCATTTCCATGGTGCTCTGCCAGCAGAAAGGGACCATTTCAGTTCCTTAACAACCAGCTCGTAACGAAGACAAGAGGCAGAAGGGAGACCATGGGATTCTCGAAATACAAAAAACAAAAGCCACCACTGCTGCATTTACAGCACAACTAATCCCCAGGTGACCCTGCTCCTCTTCCCCACTCTCCAAAAAACCCCCCACAAATCCAAGCAGTGAAAGGCCCCGTACCGGTAAGCAGAACTCCTCAAAGGCAGGCTTGACAAACGTTGTGTACTGGGTGAGGATCTGCTCAAGGTCCCTCCCACGTTTCATATCTCGCAGAACTGGGATGGGGAGATAAAACCCCTGAGTCTTGCCACATGGCTGAGGATGGATAAGGAAGAGGAGCTGAGGCTGCCCGGGATGTTACCTCTGCGGGACAGCCGGACGTCGGAGTCTGTGTCCACAAAGAGACGGAGGTGGAACATGTCCCGAATGTCTTGATTGTAGAAAACCAGGATCCCCTCAAAGAGGACAACATCAGCAGGATACACCACTGTAGTCTCTGCCAGCCTGGCAGGAAAAAAACCAACCACCAGAGCACATTGTTAAATGAGTCTCACACCACCACCAAACGACCTGTCCCCAGGCTGGGACACCCAGACACAACCCAAGGCTTCACACAAAACCAGAGCCTACCTAGAATGTGTCACGAAGTCGTACGTTGGTACCGCAACTGTTTTGCCCTCAACAATGTTTTTCAGGGTTGAGTGCATCAAGTCATTATCGAAAGCATCTGTGAGAGGAAGGTTGAAAGATGATAAGTTTCAGATGCTGCTGTATCAAACATTCAGCTCAGATTTTTCTAGGCCCAAAGGTAAAACTCTGGGTCTGGTGTTTCAATGGAAAAAAAGGAACTTATGGCTTATTTTTTCCTACCAGCAGCCACCCAGCACTCCCTGCCCAAGCAACAATTGCTGTGCTCCATTACAAAGATAGGGAAGAGACAATTTGCTGTTTATAAGCAACTACAACATCATAAAATTAAGAACCCAAAGGTGAACTTGGTAATTGTACAGTTTTGTGCAACTCTGTTAGTCAAGAGGCAATTGGAAAACCTCAAGGACCCTCAATGGTTTCCATTACCCACCCGTGTGCCCAGAGCAGGCACCAAACTTCAGCCAAGGGCAGATCCCTGTCCCACCTGCAATCCTCCCACAGGTGAGGGGAGCAGCTGTTTGTGTGGACAAGAAGTAGCAGGAAAGGATTTGGGGAATGATGTGGTTTATTACAGAGCCTCTCAAGAGCCGGGAGTGGGGAGATGGAACACGGAGCAGCCCGGGATGCTCTACACTCATCCCTGCAGGGCAGTGCCAGTAACCACGGCACAAGGGAAGGACGAACGATGTTTTGGTGCGGGGAGAGCATTTCTGTCCTCCAACACTTCCCGTTTCCTACAGGCCCTTGCAGTAAAGCCCCGGCTGTGCCCCAAACACAACCTGTCACGGACGGCACGGCGAGGGGCTCACCCGGGTGGTCGAAGTTGTACTGCCCCTTGAGCGCCTTGGCCTGCTGCTCGGCCGTCAGCACCTTGTAGAAGCTGTCCTGGCTGAGGATCAGGACCTTCCGCTGCCGCTGCTCCACCTCGTTCTGCCCCAGCAGCTCCATGATCTTCTCGCACACTGTGGACTGAGCGGGACGGGGGCTCAGGCGGCGCGGGGCGACCCGGACCCAGCCCGGGCTCTCCCCCAGCCCAGCCCGGGCTCTCTCC
>WEIV01022612.1:1571-12514 GCA_013390005.1 Calyptomena viridis | reverse complement strand
GACAATAGGAATTGTTTCCAGAACATGAAAATTATTTCTGGATTGCCAGCCAAAAGGAATTTCTTTTCTATTTATAGTGGTATTTTGTATTGGGTTTACCTCCTGCACAAGGCAAAACAAAAGGAGGGTGGGAAAAGGAAGTAATTGCAGCATAATTAAACTGATTTATGTTAGGAAGAAACTGCATTTCAAATGTAAGAATAGCTTTAAAAATAAGAGTGAAGTTAGCTAGAGAGTCTCTTGAAATAATTGTCTCTGAAAGCTGCAGCAATTAAATACTTTTGGATCAAAATGCTGTTTGCAAAATATTACTAAATTACCTCTACTTAGCAAAATATTTTGAACTTAAGCATAGTGAACTGTGCTTATGTTACTATAGTAAACACTATCTGGTCATTCAGATTAACTAGGGGAAAATCCTAAAATTCACAATACTCCAGTGAACCTCCAGTTTTTATTTGTCACTTGAGATGGTTTGTACTCTCTTTTGTCAGTATTGTAGTGAGATACACAAGTTGCTTTACAAAACAATTCCCTTGCTCTATTCTTCTCAGAACAGTGTAAGCCAGTCTTGAAATTCTGATTGAAATGCCAGGGGATAACTTAAATAGGGCTGAAATAGTCCCTTAATAGTTATATATGTCTGGAAATAGTGCATTGTAAAATGCTACCTGCAGAAAAGTGCCAAACATCGTTTAGTTGCTAATTGTGGGACATTCATATCAAACTTCTTCATATTTCAACCTTTTCTTTCTTTTGGCATCTGTGGACCTTTTGGGTTTGACCTCTAATTATTGTCAGTTGTTCTGTGTGGTGTGTGTGTACTCTAATATGGGATGACTGTTAAGTCAGACCTCCTGGTAAGTTTAGCCCTAAGCACCACTCCCTGTACTGTGCCATATCTCACAGTCTTCTGTAATGTTTCTTTGGAGAGCAAAGTATTTATAGAAATCTATGACTAATCTTCCCAATTTTAAAAGTCCATAATCTTGAGTACTACTTTCCTTCCAGGCACGTATTTATTGCCTGGAAAGACAGAGTGATGTGCCTGGAAAGAGAGTGAAAAGGAGTAGATAGGAATGGGTCTGGTTCTCCATAGTGTTTGGTGGCCTTATTTAGTCCAGTCACTGATCCAGAACTTACAGGCACTCCACATGTTCAGAATTACCAGGTAAATATGAATGTATCATGCAGTGGTATTACACAATAAATGTCCCAGCTCTATGGCATTTCATACAGAATTAAGGTGGGGGAAAAAAGTTTTATACTTCAGGAAGAAGATTTCGTAAGGAAGTTGTGATCTTGTACTCCCTGCTGGGAGTTATTCATAACTCCTTAATTATGAATAAGCTGCCTGGCCCAAATAGGGTGCACTGGAGAATTGTTGCAGACATTAACAATTTCATATTATTTAGTGTGAGCTGAGAAATACTCCATAATTACTGACAGATGGTCTAGAACAGGACACTGACATTTCCTATGTAATTGTAGATTGATGATATTTTATGTGTATCCAGTTTGATTTTAACATCATCATCACCACATAATGCTACATAAAGAGACTTCACAAGATACCTCTTATTTCCTGAAGATCCCTTACAGTCCATCAGACAAAATATCAGTTTCTGTTTTTAAACTACATATTATAAGATTTTCAAGATAAGGATTGCTTACCCAATAGACTGTCAAGATATTTTTGGAGTCACTATAAATAGATATTCTGCTTCTAGTTAGGGAAATCTGAAATAGTACAATGAGAGTTGCAATGGGTTGTTTCTGTGTAACAAAAAAGGGGTGCTTTTAGAGTAGGGGGAAATTCAGTATTTACCTTGATTTATATCAATACATTAAAATACAGAGTACCTGCAACCATCTGCACGTGAAGAACTTCACTAAATGCAGTGAAATGAATCATCCTGAAAGCTGAGCACATACAGTAAGGTCTGACAAAAGACCAAGATGATGATGAAAATAAATGTCAAGTGAAAAAGTTTTTCAAGTGTTTGTAGCAAATCTAAGAATAACTGATGAAAGACTGGTGTTGAAGTCACAGAACATGATAACACCTGATATGGCATTTCCTTTTATACGTGGTAATTTTACTTGTTGAGTGATTTGGAAAAGACTATGTTTTAACTTTAATGAGTCAGTATGAAGTTGAAATTACTTGCCAACACATTCATGCATTTCAGTTGTTTTTTACACTGCATTTTACATGAGGGAAAATTGCAAATAGTAAATGTCAAGGATTCACTCGGGGCATTACAATTTCACAGGCATGAAGCTAATACGTATTTGTCTCATTACTGTCACCAGATTGAAGTTAGTCCATGGATGGCAAGAGCTCATAACTCATAGGAGACACAGTTACAAATGACCTGTGGGAGGTCACAGATATCACAACTTCCTAAATTCATATTACAAACGTGTCGTTAATAGGAAATGAGGGACATGTTGTTCATCATCTTTCACAAAGATGGTTTTCACTGAAAAAGAGGTGAAAGGTGTTGGTTTTTTCATTTCCAGTCTCAGTTGATCACATCTTCATCGATTACAGTGTATGGGAGTAGGAATCCTTCTGGTTACTTATTGAAGTTGTTGTGATTTATTGTATTAATACAGCTGACCCATTGTAGCATATAATTGGCCTGCTGGTAGTTTGCTTATCACTGGAGTGCTGAGGGGCAATGAGTAGTGTAGACAGGTTTGTAAATATGATGTGTATGCAGAGGGTTTTTATCCTCTTCCTTGGTTTTGCTGCCATTGAAGAAAAACCCCTTGTAGAACTGGCTGTAGTAACTCATAGTGGGTGCATCTCAGCAACACAGTGTTCACTTAGTGAAGTCAGCACAGAGAGACTGCAAAGCCTTCTTAAGGTGTGGTTCTGTGTCTGGGTATAACTTTAAATGAATTCACTTGGTCTTTCCATAGTTGTTGAATGAAGATAAATGCTTTACATGTTTAGGATAGCCAACAACATGTAGGCTAGTATAACCTAGCTGTGGTTGCCTGTTAAGACTGTGGGTTTAGGACTTAATTTTGATTATGATGGAGTAATCTGTGCTCAAGGCTAAACATCTTGAAGCAGGTGGTTAAGTTATTGTTTAGTGTGTGCATCTGCACACTCTAACTGGTTGCTTGCCTATTGAATGAGAGCTATAGTTAATGTATTAAATCATTTGTCTGACAACTGCATTGTCTTTCTCTGTAATTCTAGATGCAATTTCAGGTGTCAGCCTTGATTCATAAAGGCACACATGGTTGGATTCATAAAGCCATAGAGGAGTGTCTGATAAACTGCTTCTCTTTCTGTTTGTGAGAAAGGTGTGACACCAGGGTACTGATTCACCTCTTCAGTCATTTGGTGTGCAAAGGATTGTGAGTGTATAAAAGTGCTGTTTGTTGAAAGAGGGTGCAATAAGAATACAAATACTATTCACTGTCAGGTATCAGACAAGTATTTTAGCTCATTAGTTGAAAAATAATTTTTTGGCTGTGTGTCTGATCAAAGTGAATCCCAGCAGCTCAAGGAATCAGAGGTTTCTGAATGACAAACTGAGGACTGGAAAACACTTTCTGCACTTTTTCAGCAGTATGTGTGTTTTCTCCTCTCTGATAATATAGGCCAAAAGTGTGTCTTCAATGTCAGGTGTTTACATAAGCAGTAACAATGATTAGAAAGATTTGGGAGTCGAGTTTATAGTTCTGTAAAGAAGTTGTTAGAAACAAAGCTTTGGAGAAATTTCATTGCATACGTGGAGATTTGCTCCAGACATGGTACTGAAATACTTGAAGTGGCATTTCTGTCTGCTTACCAGGTTTTCAGCAAATGATGAAAAAAGGAGACTGAGCATGGAAAAAAGCATCACTGAGAATTGGCAAGTACAGACTGAGTGAAGAAAAACTGGAGAAAACTAAGAATATATGCTTTCTGAGTACTAACTGGATTCTAAGATCATAGGGTGTCAAGTTATGCAAATAGATTAGTTTGCTGAAGATGGGATTTTTAGGTTGTTTTACATACATTATTTGTAAATCTTGACAGCAGGAAGTCTTTGGTGATTGGTGTGAGTTCCAAATAACTGAGGAAAAGAAAAAGCATTCCCTTCTGCAGAAGGACAAGCAGGAGGATCTGGGGAAATATTGGCCACCCACAGGAGGGAGCAGCCACCAGTTTGGCAAGGCCTAATTGTGCCTCATCAACCTGGTATCTTTAAGGTTGCTTGCTGTCCTGATGTCTCTTCCGACAAGGACATCCTCATAGACCAAATGATTAAGTCTGGTTTGGATTAATGACTGCAAGATATATGGAAAATTGGCTGGATTCGTGGGTACAAAACAGGTGACTGTTTGCAGCAGCATCTTGCTGCCATAGAGCCAGTGCTGATAAACATCTTTATGAAGAGCTTGAATGATGGGAGTGACCAGGGTGCTCTGCAAGTTTGTGAGTGATACCAAATCCAGGATATAGGATTCACTACAAAGCAATGCTACTACTCTTAACAAGCAGGTCAGGGCAACTTGTGTGGCCACAGTTGGAGTACTGTGTCCACTTTGGGGTTGGCCAGTACAACAGAGATGGACACAGTCAAGCAAGTCTGGCAGAGGGCCTGGGAGCCACTTCTGTGTGGGCTGGGGTGCATCACTTGTTAGGACAGGCTGTGCACTGAATCCATCGATGGACATAGGTTTTTTTTTACTCAAAAAACTCACAAACAAAATATTAAAACCCAAATGAAACAAAAAAACCCCCAAACCTCCCAGAAATAAAAAAACCCACCACACAACCAAGACCCCCACAACAAAGCAAAAAAAAAAACAAACAACAAGACAAAAACCAAACCACGTGCTACGCCCTCCATCCCCAGATACTTCTGTTTCAAGAGTAAAGACTTGGAATACTTAGAGAGCAAAGTGTGTCCATTCCACAACTTCTTAATGTGATTTGGATCTTTTCAAACTAGAGCAGTTTTTTCCGTACAGATGGAAAAGGAGACCTTTAAAACAGGCTTTATTGCTGTGATAACATATTGTATCTCTTCACGCTTACATTACAGTCAAGTGATTTTGTAGATTATAACATTCTTTTAGTCACTTCACTTCTATGAATTTGTTAGCTTTTGAAATGAAGTCTGAGCTAAACTGATGGGTAACTCTTTCCAGATTTAAGCGTCTCAATGTTTGAGGGGTTTTTGTTTGTTTGATGGTTTGGTTCTGGTTGGATTTTTTTGTTTGTTTGAGTTTTTTTTCTAAATAGGTATTTTTGACTTTGTTTAATGACCTAACTATTTTGAGTAAATAAGTTGACATTTATGCAAACATATAAACTGCAAAAATGAATTCTATGTACCTTAACCAAACAAATCCACCCTAAGTAGTAGAATATTCCTATATGACAGACATATAAAACAAGATAATAAAAACTATTTCCAAGCCTGCGTTACATGTATTTGATGGCAACATGAGTTGGCTGCTTTAGAGTTTCAGTTTCGGTCTTTTGCAGTAGAGTGAATGAACAGGTTAAAATTCATTAGGTTAACTGGAAAAAAAAATTATTTTATAAAATAATGGACCAAAATAAACATGTAATTTTGCTGCATTTTCCAAGCTTAAGGTTGCGTGTCAACCTAGACTCTGTAAATTTCCATGCAAATCCAAGCCAACTCATTCACTTGAAAATTCCTGTGCTGAGAATGTCTCCAATGTACTGGTACATAGTGACCTGTTTCCCAGTTCAGGTGCACAAATAAAGTAGCCTTATCTGATTATTGTGGTAAGTAAAAAACAGTGTTCTTTCCAACTATCAGCAATTTGAATATTTTGGAGTGATATGCAAATGATCCCTATGACACTTTTTAGGAAGTAGTTCTCCTACCTACCAGACAATTCCTGTCTAACACTTGTGGACCACACATACTATAGGATGTTTGCCAGTTTTGTATATAACTTGATAACTCTTGAGTATGTTTATTGCTGAGGAAAAGCACTGTTGGCCAATCCCTATTTTATTGACTCTTCTTGTTATAAGAGTAGTCTCAGACTGATGAGTCACTTTTCATTTCATTTCAAGCTTTGTGTGTATATATTTTTTTACCGTCTTCTCTGTCAGCTAAAAATAGCACTCTTTCAGAAATGACAGAACACATTTTATGAGGAAATAATAAAATCTACTGGTGTGAACATGTCACTTGAGGCAAAAACAGTTGTTTATGCTGGCTGGATTGTTACTGTCTTTAAATAACTTCATTAGTCAATAAGATAGTTTAATTATTTAAGTGACAAAAAAAGATGAGTGTTTGGTACTTGCATGTACCCACTGTTTACTCTTTTTAGAGCACTCTTTATAATAGAACTGCAAGCACTTGTAAAACCCCATTTGGATGGCAAAATATCCTTTTGTTTACAAAACCAGAAGCTTTTAGCCACTGCACGTTTTCAAATGTTTCCTGCTGAGATCCCAAGCTAACATTTTTTTTGCCAGCAGGCAGCACTTTCAGCTCATGGGAACCTGCTGTCACCAAAAGAGATTTTTCCTCAGGTGTCTGTCCTTTTTATTGCAGCATCTAAGGACACTGATCCTTAGAGCCCCACTTTTTGTCTTTCTGAAAAGCAGTCTGGTATTCAATGTGCACATTTTCTGCTTGGACTGGCATCTTTCAGTCATAGAATCATAGAATTGTTTAGGTGGGAAAAGACCTTTGAGTTCATCAAGTCCAGCTGTTAACCCAGCATTGCCAAGTCCCCACTAAACCATGACCCCAAGTGCCACATCCACACATCTAAATCCCTCCAGGGATGGTGACTCCACCACTTGTCTGGACAGCCTGTGCCAAAACTCAACAACCATTGTAATGGAGAAATTTTTCCTAATATCAAGCCTAAACCTCCCCTTGTGCAACTTGAGGCCATTTCCTCTTGTCCTGCCCCTTGTGACTTTCCTTTGAATCTGGCTATACTGCCCTATCAAATATGTGATATTGCTGGTCCAGTCTTCCTGAGAGAAGACTGAAGAATTTCCTTAGATTCATCCTTTGGATAGATGCCACTATTCCATCTTTCTTTAGACTGAAAAGCAGGAACTTCCATAGTTGCTGAAGATTTAAAAATTGTTGTGGCAATTCATACTCTGTTACTGTGAGACAGGGAATCATTACAAGGAAGCTTTTCTTCCATCCTGCACATTGAGAAGCTTGAACCAATCCCTTGTAGTTCTGTTTCTCTTTTTGCAAAGCTCTGGTAAGAGGAATCATGATTTCATCTCCTGATTCTTTGTGGTCATCTCTGTGAGATTAAAAGGACATTGCATAATAAAGTAACTGCAGTAAAGCTGTGTGTCTTTTTTGCTTCTGCTTTGAATAAACTGGTGCTTCAAAGGATACACCATCTGTCTCATTTCAGAGATAGTTGCTTCAAAGCTAGGCACATTTAACAAAAAGGTAGGTAGTAAAGACCCTCTAACACCCCTTTCAGTTCTAAAAAGGGTGGAAAAAGCCCAACAACAATATCTGGTTGAGTAGATTCTTTAGTATAATCATGAAGTGTGTGGTACAGTGGTACTTTTTAATAATATATCAGAAAAGAAGATATGCAGTTTCATCTCCTTGTCCAACAGATCATTTCTTTGATCAGTTCTCTAGGTAATTTCTTTGTCTAAAAACAAAGCATTATCAAGGAAAAGGTTTTCATCCTAGAGACTGCAGAATGTGTTTAACTGTGTGTTTAACTTCACACTTTGCTTCCTGGTCTGTGAACTGCACTCAATAGAAGTGTGTGTGGGTTTATGCCAAGCTCAAAAGAGTTGAAGCTCTTAATTGCCATTTTCTCACTGATAGAATTCAGCCCTGATGCCTGTGTGATATGCTGTACAAAGTCAGTGTGGTCTTGGCCCAGGAGACTTCTTTTCTGCAGCTGGATCTTGTTTGAGTCACTAATCCAAACTATTGATCAAATATCCACAAAGAAAATTGTGTATAAGCTATGCACTGTGTTTCTGTGAAGGTGTCAATACGTCTGATTGACATACCCTTATAATGTATCTTTCTGTACTCGTGACAATGAATAATCACATATTATAGAGGTTTGTACTGGAAATCTAGATCATGTAGTGTAGTACTGTAATGCTGAGAATAAAGCTTTGTTGTTTAGGTTTCTTTTTCTCCCAGCAGATGTGGCATAATGCTGTTTATCTAGTGGTTCCAGTAGAAATGTTTAGTGTATTTTTGTCTGGATTTTTTGTTGTGTTTTTCCATATGAGATTTATGGAGGAGAATGTTCTTCCTGTATAGTCAGTGCTGCTGGTGGGGNTGCATTTAGAATAAACTATGGTGTTTTAATTTGGAGGTTGCCTTAATTGCTTAATATACCTTGCAAGTGGCAAACACTTTTTTTATCAGGAACTGTGATTTTAGAAAAATTGGCGTTTTGTATATATTTTCATTTTCATCAAATTTTCAATAATTTTAAGAGGCCTGCAGTTTGTAGCCATTTACAGAATTCAGTTTTCATCTCCCTTGAGTTTTTTCCAGACTTCCACAATTTTTTTCTACAGATGCAAAAAAGACTTGAAAAAATAGAGGGAAGGAGTTGGACAAGGAGTAAATAATGTAAATGTCTTTCAGGAAGCTAATTCACCACTGCCAGTAAATTTACTATTTCAGCAATCAAGTAAAAAAATCCTGAAAAACAAATATTCTTTCCAATGGTGTTTCCTCATGACTTTGCTGTGCAATTCAGTATTTTTTTGTTGTCCCTTTGATTTGAAACCTCTTAACAGCATTTTACTGTGATCTAAGACAGGCTATAATTACCAGGACATGAATAAATGTGCCTAATGGTTATCCAAAGGGTTTTTCACCACTTCTGCAGGGTTTTCATATAATCCGTGTTTTTTTCAGCTTGCACAAGCCAATCTGGCTAGATAGTGTCAAGGGGTTTACTCAAGTCAAGATATGACATTTCCTACTTTCCTCTCAGGTACCAGGTTTGTGTTGAAGGAATTTAGATTGAGCTGTCAAACAATTGATTTGCTCTCAACAAACCTGTGTTGGTGGCTATTCATCTCATGGTTAATCTCCAAGTTCTTATAAACAGTCAGTTTAATGTGTTTGTTCCAGGAGTTTGCCCCAGGCTGAAGCACAACTGAGTGGTCTGTAACTGGTCAGTAACTCTGACTTGTCTTTACTTTCCCAGCCTTCTTACACAAACACTAATCTTTTTAGAGGCAGGAAATGTCTTAAAAATCAAAAAGATATTTTTGAGAAGGTCCCTAAGAACACATTAGCCATGTCAGGAATGAAAACTGAAAGGATGTCCTCTGAACCAACATAAACATCCAGCAGGATTAGTTTCAAAGTTGCACTTGAGAAATGCTTGTTTATTGCCACAGGAAAGTTATTTCTGAATATTCCATTTCATAAAAGGTGTGTTCTCTTCAAGAGGATGTGAAAGCCTGTAGAATCTGAGAAGAAGTTCTGGAAGGTCAGGGAAGAAAATCCAACCTGCTTTTTCTGCAGACATTATGTAACCCTCTAAATGTTGTTATTAATGGGAGTATACCCACACTGAGAAGAATTACTGTGTACAACTGTTGTGTTCCAGGTAGAGAATCGACTTGTCAATAAAGCACTGCAGGTTCTGACATTGTCTTAGCTCAAGCAAACTAAATACCTCCTTCACTTATTTTCAGTGAAGTTACAGCAGATAAAAAGTCAGGCTACCTTAGTGTAGTGAGGTGTTCACATACTTTCATCCTTCAGAGATTATTCCACATTGTACAAAGACTTGAAATATAGGGGCAAGAACCGTAAGATATTTAAATGTAATAAATATCCTGGTTTAAATGGCTTGCTGTGTAGTTCATGTTCAGCAGGATTATCCACATAGAGGGAGGGATGTGCACATTTTGTTTCTGATAATTGGCCTGTTTTTGAAAACTAATGTGTGTAAGAAGGGTCCAACTAACACAAATGCTAAGCAAGGGCAGCTTGTGCTCCAAACCTCTTCTGAGATTTCAAAGGGTGCTATAGTTTACCAGGAAAATATAAAAAACCATAAGAACTCGGGACCTTTCCACTCATCAGCCTGTACCACACAGTCAAGACTATTTGCCATTTGTATTATACTTCATTGTAGGTCATACTGGGTATTCGATTTCTTTCTGTGTATTTGACTTCTGTGGTGTCTCCCCTGTGGAGATGATGACATGAAGTTCCCTTGAGGATATTCTCTGATTTTTATATGAAATCACATTAAAGCTGAAGTAAAATCCACACCAATGAGACTAAAATTAATGGAGGAAGAAGGTATAAAGAGGGAAAATGTGGCAAAACCCTGGAAAATAAAATATCTTAGTTCTTATTTGAAAAGTTAGTTACCCAATGAAATAAAAGTTGCTGAATTTGTAGCAAAAGAAATACTAGGGGGAGTTAAACAAGGTTATATTTGCACTGATATCCATCTGATACTGAATGTCTCTTCCCTGCTTTATCAGTGCAAGCACAGCTTTTCAAAGCAAATCAAGTTTAACACTTTGCACCAGTTGATCACAACACACAGAATTATGTGTATTGATTATTGAAAACCTGATATTGCCGAATTCCAGAAAATCTACAAACCATACAATTTTCTTGCTTTCAAACTCAGATGTATGAAAGACTGAACACAGGAGTAACTACAGCTGCTTTCAGTTCTGCTCTCCTTTGGATGTGGAAACCGGGAGTTTTGCAGAAGCAGTATTGCTTTTTTATTTAATAGAACATGCTTGTCTTTAGGAACTGATAAATAATGGCTTTCATACCTAAATAAGGCTAATGGAAATGGTATATTAATGACAATTACCATGTTCTGTGGTGGTTATTCCTGCTTTATCGTCAGGATTATCACTGTTTTGTGTCATTATGAGCAGATATCTTTTTTTCTCAGAAAGAAACATTGCTGTGTTTATT
>WEIV01022611.1:141318-207637 GCA_013390005.1 Calyptomena viridis | reverse complement strand
CTGGGCAGGTTCAGGCACCAGGCGACCAAATGGTCCTTTTCATGGAAGGACTCGGGTTACCCGGTGACTCAGGGCGGCCAACCAGGCAGTACGTCCTGCCTCACACCCTGCAAGGGGCTTCTTCAGTGAGGGCAGTTCGCCAGACCCCGGCTGGTGTCCCTGGAGGAGGACCGGCGGATCAGCTGCCTGACGAAGAGGACAAAAAATGACTCTTGAGGGTGGTGAAACCAGGAACTGTTTATTAGAGGTCGATACCTCTGGAGGAACCGACCCACAAGAGCCCAGACTGGCTCTGAACATGGGTTTAAATAGGGGGCTCAAACAGGGGGTGGAGTCAGGGAAGGGACCAATCAGGGAAGGGAAGAGGTGGGGCTTAGGGATGACTGACAAGAGCAGAAGCCTGAGGCCTCCTACTCAAGCCAATCAGGGACCGTACAGCTTGGAGTGACAGAGAAGGTTCTCGAAGAAGGGGAGGGGCCAGGAGACATATAAGGGAAGAGGGTGGAGGGACCCAAAGACGGGAAAACTGTGGGAGGGGCAACACTTGTGGGGGGAACTAAGTGGGATCAAAGGAAGGGGGAGACCGGAGCAGTCCATTTACAAATAGGGATAACTGGGGATAACAGAACTGTACATAAAGTGAAATATAAATGCATATATGAACTTATAGTACACACTGCCACCCTAGGAGATAACACTCCACTGTTTTGACTGCTGTGAGGGAGAGGGGACACGAGCAGGCCAGGTGACCAAAGGGATATTCCAGACCATACGACGTCAGCTCAGATATAAAAGAACAGCAGGGGTGGGGGCACGGGGTTGTCTCCGATGGCTGCCTGCTGAAGGGACAACCAACGCGTAGGGCCCTGCTCTTCAGGACACGACCTGACCTCGGGAATGGGAAGTAGAGATCAGATTCTCCTTTGCTTTGCTTCCTGCACACGCAAATCTTTCTTTTTTCGCTTGTATTAAACTGCCTTGTCTTAACCCCCACGAGTCTGTCATCTTATTGGTAAAGGGAAGGGGCGAGAGACTGTCCGGGTACTTGACGTCCAGCCAAGATCAACCCATTACAGAAGGGTACAGGGGTTGGCTACCACAGGGTGTGTACCCTCTGATGGCCAAAGATGTGCTATGTCAGAGGACACAAGCACTACAGCCAAGAGCATGAAATGAAAAGTGAAGCAGAAAGCAGCACTACTCCTAAAGGGAAAAAAAGCAAAGGATGCAAAAAAGTCTGCTAAGGCATCTTCAGAGAACCCAACAGCAAAAGAAGTTTCCATCCAATGTATAACCTGCAGCTGTGCACTTCCATACACTCACTTCGTGGTTGCCAAACTGGACCTGGATAAAGCAGCTGTTCATATTAGCTTTATTCATAATTAGTGTCTGTGTAATTGTTTGCTGCATGAATCAATGTCATCACTGTTTGGCTGCCCTTATGGCATAGAGTTAAATATAATTAGTATAGTATGCAACCGTGTAAAATTAGTAGAGACTAGACAAGGTAGAGTTCCTGTCTAGTCTTTAAAGAGGGGAAGTGATGCCTTGGGGGTTTTTCCCATATTTCTGGGATTTTAGTTTGACTATATAGTTTCACGCATAAGCTTTCCTGTTAGGCATTTTTCCATGGTTTGTGAAGCTATGTTTAACATTCCTTCCAAGATAAACAAGGTAGTAAGACAAAATAGAAGGCCCAGAGATCCTGGAGAAGCTCCAGGGGTGGCAGCTCAGGGTAGGGAACAGGGGTGAGAAATTCTGGTTGGATGTATTGGGGAGCATAGGAATTGATGGATATCATAAATGTGGGATGACAAGGGCTATTGCTCTCTTTTGAATGTGAAAACTTTCATTAAAGAACTAAACCTTTTCTTCTACCTCTATTAAATTTGTCTAGAAGTTTTTTTTCCTCTGATTTTAGGCATCACAGAACAGACTGTCCCAACTAGTTAATTACAGTCCTACACTTATATTTAACCTGTATTCAATCTACTGTTGAACTGTTCTCCACCTCCTCAGATTTTGCTGAAGTTTTGTTGAGTATTTGCTGGGAGCTGCCTTTTACTTTCAGTCCACACTGAAAAAAAGTACTAGACCAAGACTGAATTAGCTACATCTGCATGTATCATCACCTTAGAGCATTCTGCTATTATTTGACTTTTACCATGTTAGCATCTAAGATATATTGCATTTACATTAATTCTAGATGCCTTTCCAGATTAATCTTAGTCTCTTTGGTGCAATATTAAAGCCCTGAATGTCCTGCTGTCAAAGTGATGTGTCTCATACTGACTAAAAGCATTACAAATGAAGCTGCTCACAAGACTGCACTGTCATGAGCTCAAACACTAGGCAATAAGAGCACAATGCTAGAAAAGGGAATTGGGATGCAAGAAGCTCTTTAAAGTAAGATTTCCCCCTCCCCCATTCTTATTGTTGAATATGGTTTCAAGAAAAGATTAATAGCACCTGATAAATATAACTTTCTTCCCCCAGAGCACAGAGATGACCTACACAAAGTCATGAGTCAGCTCCTACTGTCTTCCCAGGAAACATCTGTCCTCAATGCCCAGAAGTGGAACAGCAACAGCAACTTCATGTCAATTCAGTCCATTGCCAGTGACTCCCCTGCTCACCCCAAGGCAGCAGCTCCCACCTCCAGTCTGGCTGGGCACCTACTCAACAACAAGCTGGGAAGCTGCTGCTTGGGAATGCACCTAAAATGCAGTCCTGTAACCACAAAACTTCTCAGATCTTTCTAAATAATGGGCAGCTGACCATTCAAGAGACCAGGGTGCAAAGAATAAGATAAACCTGATGCAGAGGCCAGAAGCACTATAAACAAGCTCTCCCAGAGCCATGAGAGGGTCTGACACTCACCAGCTTGTGAAGATCCTTCTCACACACAAAGGCACAAACTTTTCCTTGGGATCACCAACAGACTGCAATAGATGTGGTCCCAAGCTCATTAAACACAGACTATTAGCACACTCCTGCCTACAGTGGCTGAGGGCCCAATTGTTACACCACTGGGGATAATTATTCTGAAAAATTGCCTTTTTCTGCAGCTTTTCTCTCTGTTAAGGACATCTGTTGCCCTCATCCTTGAAATATGTGCCTTAACCACCAGGAATCTGCAGAACTCCACACAGGCCAAAGCCCTCACATAATCCAACACAGACCTCCTGACACATGGTCAGCTGGGAGTCCTCGCCTGAGAGCAATAAGCCTGTCTAGCATCAATCACAAAACTTCAAACATTACAAATAGCAAACAGGTCTGTGAAATATGGGCTGCTCCCTAACATATTAGGCTGGAAGAGAAGACATTATGAAACCTATAAAAGTAATTTTTTTCCCTCCTCTGATATATATATATATATATATATACACACCAGTGTGTGTATATATATATGTATACAAGAAGGAACAATAAAAAGAAATCCCTTTGCCAGGTTATCCTAGCAAAGGAATTTTGACATATCTTGATTTTAAGGTTATTCAGAGTTCTATTTTTCTGTAGGAAACTGCCTTTCTAGGGAAGGTGGGGCAAAACCATGTACTACTTTATTATGATGGGTTTTAGTGTGGTTGAGCAGGGAAATGGTGCTGATCACACAAACAGGCTGTTCAGCCAGAATGTGGTGCATACCAAACCCTGCAGAATCTTAGCCAAGTGAAGAGAAATCACAGGCTCTGCTTGCAATTTTATGGGTGACTATGTTTTTGTACTTAGTGGGCTGGACCAACTTCAGCTCCTACAGGAGTCATTTGACAAATTTCATCTGACAGCCAAGTCTAATTGTATTTTCTGTATGAGATGAGTAAAGACAAAAGTGCACATTTTTAGATACTCCAATGATGTGCCACACGGAGGTCTGGGTAAAAGGGGTTTTTTGGTTGTTAGAGATGCCAACAATAACTGGGCAGGGCCTGCATCCTGAGTAAGTGGAGCAGAGAGGACAGATCTGAAGGCTTTCCTGGACTGGTGAAGTAAGATATCATGATAAGGTCTCTTTTGTTGCTTGAACCACCAAGTGCAGTAGAAAAAGTAGTCAAAATTGATCAGACTTCAGCACTACTGGTAGACACATCAGTACCAAACAATAAATATTTAACAGGCGAAATTCAGCTCCTTATTCCAACATTTATTGCTGACATTTTAAAAGGGATGTTAACATTAGAAAGACTTCTATTAAATCCATGACCCTCCAAGACATCCTCCCCTGGCCTGTTCTGATGAGACAAAGATGCTTTTACATTTTTGAGCAAGGACTATTTGTCCAGTGATGCAGCAAGTATTGCTCAATACAAAACGATCACTCGGAGTCCACACAAGATTTGTACTAACACTGAATGCATTATTGCAATGCTCTTTTTAGATGCATTGATTACTTGAAGCAAAACAAGAAAAAGAGTATCTGACATAAGTATTTGAAAACTTCTCTGATTTTTCCAGCTAAAGAGAAGCTAAACTTCCACAAGCTTTTTTTTCCACTTCAGACAACCACAGCTACAAAAGCACTATATGTGCTTGATAATAGGAGGCATAAACAAATTTAAAAGACATCCAAAAGTAATTAATTAATCCCGGAATTACTATAGCCTGCAGTACCATGAGTGCAGTTTTGGTTACAATGAAACTGGATGCATTCAGCCCATGATATCCAATAAGCCCATATGAACACAAAAAGAAAGAAGAATTAGTCTACTTAAAATGAAAAATCTGGTAAGTTTAGGATTGTTTGAATTAAAAATAAAGTTTATAGAAGCCAATAGTTTGTTTCAAATACACCAAAGTCTTGTTTGCAGTGAAGTAACTCCTGGTTTCTGCATAAGTATTCACCAAGAAATAATTTCAAAAATGTACAGCACCTGTTTTACAAATCAAACTCAGATGCTCTGTCACAGTAAAACTGGACTTGCTATTTTTCCTCAGCAGGGAAAGTCCATGAACTCTGTAATTTCAACGGCCAAAATCACACCTACCTCCTTCTAATAAAACTCCTGGTAAAAAAGGAGCAAGTCAGGCATGTTGTTTAGGGAGGAATTTACTTAATTGTATGGGTGTCCAGAGAGTGACACACCCTGGCTGAAGCTGACCTCAAAATACCCTGCCAGTGACAGGTTTTATAAAAGCACCCTGCTTTGTTTCAGTTTCTATTCCTTTGGCATTTAGAGAGCAGGAAAAGCAGATATCTTCCTATCAGCAGCACACACCGTGTGTTCCAGAAACTGTGAACAAGTCTGGAGACACAGCAATAAAAATGGGCTCTAAGTACACCTTGGATGAGTTTTCCAAGTGCATGCAGGATTTTTAGCTGCATGAATCCCATCATCTTAACTGCTTTTTTGCTGCTTGACAGAACAGGCACACACGTCAGACGTGTCCCCTGAGCTTGCTGGCACACACATCACCACATGCCATCATTGCTCCATCACTCGTGCCTCTGCATTTGGCTGCTTAGGGTGCAGAGAACAAACCATCCAGTTATTATAAGAGCTAACTAAAGCTATAAACTGCACTTCACCTTCTCCTAACAGGCTTCCTCACGCTCAGTGGTATTTTGCTTCATTAATAATGCAAGCCATTTCTGTGAGGTTATTACTCCACACGAGTGAGATGAGCAGCTTCATCACTTCACATGAAAACATAGTGAGGCTGGAAAGGACTGGACACCTTGCACCTGGTAATGAGGAGGAGAGTACACTGCTCCTTCCCAAGTATTTTGTTAAATTTGTAATTGAATAGAAATTAGGGACCAAAAAAACCCAAAGTATCAACTTGCTTCAAAGATATAGAATGCTGATATATTTCATTTTTTAAAAATACTGTTAGCATCAAACAAAACAAATTCATGGGAATACACCTGCACACACACACACAAGATCTTGTCTAGATAGATCAGAGTTTCACAAGTGTTTGTTGCAAAACCTACACTATGGTCACCTCAAATTCAGCTGGTGAGGAGCTGCTCTTGTGAAGCATCAGCACCCATTTCTTTTCCCAGGGACAAAAAGTCAGGTGCAAACACATCACTGCGTGCAAGGAAGAGCAGATGCCCAGCTGTCCTGCAAACACAGGCTGCCCAGGGGTCTCCACTGTGGCTCCACAACAAAAAAGCCAGCCTGCCTGAAAGCAGGAAGGATACAGGGAATATGGAGCTGGCCAGACATTAGCACAGAAATCTTACAAATGGATGTAATGCAAGATTATTCCAAATGCTAAGACTTCCTCAAAGATTTAGCATGTTGCTGGTGGGACAGACAAGCTTCCCACATAGCTAACAGGAAAGTGACTTTAAAGGCTGCAGAAAGCTCCTGTGTTGCAACATGAACCTTGTTGAGAGAGCTTCTGAGGAAAATCCATTTGTGCAAATCAATCTGATTTTAAAAAGTCAAAATCCATCTAGCATCCATAAACACTTGACAGAGTTACGCTCAATTTTCTTTATTTTATTCCAAGCCCAACCCAAAAACAAATCAGCAGTCCAATTCTCCCCTTGCAACAGCCTTTGATTTCAGGGCACATCATCAAAGCTTTGACCTTTGCACTGAAAAATGTTGGGATCTTCCTCAGACCTTTCACAATGGTCTTTATAACAGGCAGAAAGGTCAACCCAGAACAACACAAAGCTCCACTACCCTTGACTCTGTGCACACTAAATTGTTAGATCCTGTAACAGTAGATGTGTTTACATGCAAGGGTAATAAAACAGGTTGGCTGCACAGTACTTTTAAGGATCTAATCCCTTTTTAAATAGCAAAACCACAGCCACTTTTTAAGCACCAACTGCCGAATCTTTCATTAGGATTTGCTTTCCTTCATCCAGAAATCCAAAATTAATCTGTTATCTCTGACAAATGAAATCAGCAGTCTCAGACTAGTCTTCAGGGAGCAACATCCACCCCAGTGGAACAGTCAAACCCCTTTCCAACAGCTTTCACAGTTCTCTCAGCAAAGGCCATAAAATGCAAACAAGTCTATGAACTTGACATCCAAATTAGATGCATAAATAAAGTTGGGTGACAGATGATTAAGTCAAGTGTATCCAAAACAGTTCCTCAGTTATGGACAGTATAAGATTTCTTGCACGGTAAGTTCATTTACATAAAGCAGAGATTCCAGTAATTAATTTCAGTTATTAATTCAGTGATGACTTTTAATAGACAAAAGAATTCTTTGCAAACTTTGGAAATTCTTAAATGACGATAGTCTCTGTATTCCCAAATAACTCATTTAACTAAGAACACATTTCATTGCACACTTTCAGGTATAATACAGGAACAGGAAGCATCACATCATAAAAGATCAACTCTCCCCAACACGAGCACTAAAAACAGCATCACTTCCCAAAGATGATGCTCCCCATTTTCCTAATCTTTAGTTGGCATCAGTAGTAAGATCATCCACACTATACACAGAACCTATGGCCACTCTTATTCCTGAGACTAAGGCACCCTTAGGTCAGCCCACAGAACTATTTTCAGTGCCTAGAGTCAAAATTTGTTCATCATCTTGAAAATTAGCCAAGATTTCTCTTTTGCATTCAGTCCACCGTGGACAATTCCCTCCAGCAATGGAAAATTGCTTTCATCACCATGCTGGCCAGTCCTGCTACAAGAATGCAATATTTTTAAAGGGCTTTTTCTCAGGAGAAAATGCTGCAAGATAGATTTATCTCTAACTAATCCATTTCTAGCTCTCACTCTAAGATGAAGGAATTAAGAGACAGCTACAGCTGCTGTCCTTATCACATTAATTACTATAAACTAGCAGTCATCTCCAAAAAGAAAATGCACTTACAGGGAGTGCCTAGTTCCATGCTTCAAATACCAGGCAAAGAGTATATTGAATCTCTCACTGTCAGGCAATGCTCAGCAAGCAAAGGATGCTACACAAAGGCAATTGCTCTCAATGCTGCTATTCTGGGGCTGCCCACACTCCAGTTTCAGAACTGTACATGTAACTCCACATACTGTTTGCACTTGATTTCCAAATTTCTTCCGACCCGAGGAAAATAACATTTAAGTAAAAAACTCTGACATATGTAACAAACACCAACATGTCAAAACAGAATGAAAAATACAGACATTTACTCTAGACTAAGGAGTCAGGGCATGTAATTATGCTTTCTTTTCCTAATAATGATTGCTCTTCCTAAACATAGCAAAGTTAAAATTTAGAACTACTAATATTATGTTACTAATACATACAAATACTAGTATTTGTCACAACATTGTAATAGCACTTCAGAAGCCTCCTATAACACGAGGTACTGCATTTTTGCTCTAGTAAGGTGAGAGCCAACAGTGTTTCTCTTAAAAATGCTTTTATATACTTGCTCTGTGACATTCTTTTGGAACCAAGAGTTCAATACACATAAAACCACAAAAAAAAAATTATTTCCAAATCATTCAAATGCAGTTTGGGTTGTTTGAATACAATTATTGAATTATTTCAGGACCTCACATTGATAGGTGCTAAAAAGCTGGCCAGGTCCTCTGATGATGTTGATGAGATGATGCTGTGAGGGGGTTTAAACAGAATTAGGAGTGCTAAAAACCCACAAATCCTTTCCTCCTACTTATGAGATACACATTCATCTTTGCCTCTGATGCAAAAGAGTACAACAGTTTCTCAGCAGTATCAGAAATGAAAGGCATGTTTTAACACATATGCATTGGCAGCGAAGAATATTTAATATCATGAATAATAAAGGATCTCTTAAATACTTTCATGAATGCTCAAACAAATGTGGAAAATCTCCTGGTTTTGCTTTTCATCCAGTGTTTTGCATGCACACAGTTTTGAATATAAATTCTTAAATGCCAATCTAGAAACCAAATTACAATAGAAACCAAATACAGTTTTTTGAAATTGTATATTTTGCATAATTTAACACAAAACTTACAAAAAACTTATTTTTTATAGTAAGTCATAGGGAATTCTTCTGGAAGTACCACCAAAAAGCTTGAGACACACACACAGACTCTAATTTTGACTTCGATACTGTCTTTTTCTTACAAACAAGAAGTATCAGAGTTTCAAAATTCTGAGGTTCCAATTACTGGAATAATAGACTGGAAAAAGTAGGCTTCAAGAAGACAGATTTTTCAGAAACCATTTTAGCACAATAGCTAAAATATTGTCTTTAATGAGACCATTAACATCTGCAAATAGGATTATTTCCAATAAAAAAAAATGTATAAATTCTTAGAAGAAACATGGAGAAAAAAGTATTAAACATTCAACTAGGGTGTAAATTCAAGTCCATCAAACAAAGGTAGGTAAAACTTCTGATTCTCATTTAGTGTCTGTATAGCAACCTGCTATGTGCTTGGCAATATGACTGAAACCTAAAATACCCTTCAGCTATAGAATTACTAGATAAAGAAATCTCGTTCAGCCAGATGATACTCGTGCACTGTGTGACTCTGCTGGGCTTCCAAGCTATTATCTTTCATTTCCTCTCCACTCCACTTCCCCTCCTTGTAGGGCCTGTACAGGTTCATTACACAGCTCCCAGCTGGCATTGCCAAAGCCAAGATGTGAATACAAAGAGAATTTCCTAATGAGAGCTAATGCCAGGTCTGATGTGGGAGAGGAACACTGTTCTCCTTGTGACCTTTTGTCTTCTGCAGCCTAAAAGAAGGATGAAGTCACAAAGTGACTGTCTTGAGACTAAACCAGCACAGACATTTGACAGTTCAAGCAGTTGTCAGCTCTTATTTCAACAACTGAATTTCAAAAAAGACAGATTTGGCTTTTATAAGAGATGTCATTCTATTGAAACTAAATTTATTTTCAGAGGCTCCATAAACTGGCTGAGCAAAATCTTAACTGCATTAACTTTTTAAGATACATTCGAAAAACGGTATTTCATGGAACAGCTACAAACCCCAGACTCAGTGCCTATATATCATCTCCTGAAAAGGACTCCTTTCTGGCATGTTTTATTGAACATAATTCGATAATAAACCCAGACATGACATGCACGGCTGTATTGGTGCAGGATTCCCATTGCACTATCAGATTAGGATCTGGAATGACAGATTCAATTGGCTGCTGGTGGAGACTAGAGGAATGCTGCTTTTATTTTTTGTAAAACTACTAAATGTTTAGCCTGCTCTTTCCAGTGAGTCTCAAAGACATTCTACACTGCCATTAGCTAAAAGGAAGCTGCTGTCATACAAATCACTTCATGGTTTAAACAGTTTTGATACAGCATCTTATTCTTCAGAGGATGGAAATTCATTATCATACCCATAGATTATGTGTAGCAGCAGCCTTGAGACACGTTCTTCAGTGGCCCTTATTTATTCCAAGCCCAGGGAGTTTCTCAGGTATCATCCAACAGAACAAAAAACATGTATCTAAATGCCAATCATTCTTGGCACATGTGCCCTTTCTCACTCAAACATCCTAACTCTAAAGTGATTGGTCTTTTCCCTCTGGAGTCAGGCTGAGTGATTCAGCAGCTCTCTCAGTTGTGATATTAACATTTCGAATCAAGCCTCAATTCACATCTCCATCTGAGAGACAAATACAGGACCTTAGCCCTGCAAGCACTGCAGAGAAGTTTGTTTTGATTCTCCAAATCTCTGGTGTTTTGCAGACTGAAAGTCTTTTAGCAACCAAGATGCCCCAAATTCAAATTGCTCCTCTAGAACACAGAAACACACTGTTGAGATTTCAAACCAACAGGGCTGTTCAGATTTGGGTACAAAGCTGAAACCCTGAACCCAGCACACTCAGAGACCATGAGCCAAACCTGACCAGCAAAAATACACTTCACCCACATCACAGTCACAGCTGCTTCCTCCAGCAGCTCAAACAGCAAAGCATCTTCTGATGAGGCTGCATGTTGTCTACCAATAGGTCAAGCTGTAAGACCCCAGGTTTGCCTCCTGAGCTCATCAAAGGGGTTTTGCTCCAAAAAGATGTAAGCCCCAAAAATCTACCCAACAGATTTATTAAAAGGGCCTTGGGTTCTTTTACATCTTAAGCTCATGCACGGGAAAACTGCTGTGATGCTTTTCAGGGGGTCAAAATAGCCCACACTGGCAAACTTTGGAAAATAAGGGAACTCGGCAAAAGTTTAAAGCAAACACATTCAATCAACATAGAGCACTTCACAAAGCATTGACTTAGCAAATTCCAACCCATCCAGGTTTAAGTTACCCAAATATCAAGAAAAGTCAACTAGGAGAACAAGAACTAAAGAAAAAGAGAAGAAAAAAAACGTACAGCTACCTGAAAAGCCAAGGCACCAGGAGCATGTGGAATGTGTGCCGTGCCTTTTATCTGCTCTGGCCTCCAGGGGCCAATCCCCCAGGGGGGGCTTTTGCTCTGCCAGCCACTGGGGTTTGGGGAAGGAGCTCCAGGGCTGTGGTGAGGGAGTCCAGGTGTGCCAGTGGCTAAAAGCCATCCTGGGGCTGGATGTGCTGTGGGCTGGTGCTCCTGGTGTCCCAGGGACTGACGGCTGCACCACAGGCTCCCAAGGAGGGCAGGGCACCATTCCAGCTTGGCAGAGCCCAATCTGCCCTCTCCTCCCACTCACAGGCTTGTTTCGAGCCATTAATAACTTTAATAACCTATTTTCAGTCTCTCACAGAAGCCTCAGGACTTGTAGCTTTCTTTCACCTGCTTTTCTGAAGAGCTGCAATAATTTGTGATAGCTGAAGCAAAAAAAAAAACCCCAAAGCCTGGTTATGTTCCCTGGTAACCCTTCTAGCTGCAAGTAAGATATTGCTCAACTGAGTGGGTCAGAGAAACATTAAAAATCACAACAGAAATAAAAAAATTTTTGGACTACTCTTTTTCCACAGGTCATTCAAATCTATTTATTAGAATGACTTTAAGGAGGCTTCATTTATGTTATTTCAAAACAAAATTTTCTTCCCAAATACCAGCATGTTCTAGAAACAGCCACACTACCTTCATAATACTTCTATTTTCTTAGCATACAGAGAGCAATAAGTAATCCTATTATTACTACAACACTTTAAAACTACAGCATTTAGCATTCAAATGCCATTTTACAAGTACAGTTTGACATTATCAAAAAGTAAGTCACTAGTTAGAAGTCTAACATTAAAAATCCACACTATTAAAGAAACTTACTGAAGGAGCGAATAGATATGAGAAAACAAAATATTATTTAAAATAGATGCTAGTCTTGGTTTTATAGAGTCTCACCAGGACAAGAGTTTGACATAAGGAAGGAAAACCTCCTCACCACGTTTTCTGAAGGGCAGGAAACCCCTTGAAGAGAGGAAAGGTAAGATCAAACACCTCTTCTTCTCTAACACTCCTCCTGGCACCTGGAAGTCTGGATTAACATTCCATTACACAGTTGAGAAACACACATAAGTGAAAATAAAATCCTACAGTGCTGGCAGGAAACAGCTTCACCTGAGTTTAAACTCTGTCACCCAAGTTAAAACGTATTAGACAGATTCTGGCTTCACTGTAGTCGGTGGAAAAGCTCTCATGAATGTCAAAAGGGACAGGGTTAAATTAATGTGATTCACTCCAATTGCTGGTGTCTACAGAGGCAAAGAGAAACTGCTCTGTAAAAGAAAGGAATAAGTTTTATAGTATTCTATAAAACACAACCATAGCTGTAGATGCTGAATGAAAGAGAACCAGCTTCAAACATAATCCAGACTCTCATTTATTTATATCTTAATGAAAAAATTCTCTTTCAGAGCCAGAATGTTCCACACTTCCTCTCAGCTGCACAGTGGGGGTTTTTTTTCTACGGCTCTTTGACACACAGATATCAAAGCACTGGGAATAATAGGAAGAGACAAAGAGAAAATGGTCTTTAAAATACAACTGTATGAGGATATATGAGTGACGTGAATCTGCTTATAACATATAAAGGAATAGAAAGATAGCATTGACTAATGTCTTACTTCTCAGATCCCCAAGCTATTGTATATCATCCTGAGATTAACCCAAACCAAACATATATTCACTTTAAAATTATAATTTGTTTTGCTCAACATAAGCAGTCCTTGAAGGAAAAATTAAACATAAAATATGCAAAGTCTAAAACCAATAAAAAGCAAATCAAGGAGAGGGCTGGGCCCTAAATGACTCTACTTGTAATTGCAGTGCCTAGTCTCTGTGTGAAAAACTCAGATTTTTTCAGAAGGGTTATTCTCTGTTTGACATTCCCAGCCTAATGCCAAATGTCAACAGCAATCCAACATCTTCCATCCTATTCTGCCAAAACAATCCAAAGACCTTAGACTTTGTGACACAGCACCTCTGGACCACAGGATGTAGTTAAGAAACAATTAATAGCTACAGTGCTAGGACAACCTCCCTGCTCTGCCAGGGAGCCACTGGATCACCTTTTTCCCACTCTCCCACCCGTGGTAAGCACCAGGTGGCACTTGCTCCCATGCACACTTTGTCACCAGGTCACCAGTACACAGCCTTTCACATCCCCAGCTTAAGGGCCAGAGGGAGAGACTATTAGTTGTGCAGACCTGCTTTGATCACATCACTAAATCAACCTCCTTGATCTCCTGGAAGACCTTACAACGGCCCCTTCTTCCACTTTGGAGCGGGAATAAAACAACCCCCAGCACCCTGTTACATTCTCCTTGAGGCCAGCAGGCTGCACATGAGTTTCACAGCGTCACCCACCACTCTGTGTTCAGAAACGAGGGGAATTACAGTGTAATTGGGGTATAGTGAGTGTATGTTCTCCTTGTCCTGTGTGGACTGCACCACAACCTGTGCAGCTGTGCCAGAAAGAGAAGTGAAAACTGCACAAGTCTACATTCCTTGTCCAGAGAAGGCATTGAGACTCTATTTGAAACTCTATTTGAAAGGCTAATCAAGACAAATATTCCACATATAAATGCAATACACCTCCTATTCAAAGAGAGAATGACAAGGGTAGGAACAATTAACTGACAAAGGCAAATAGCACTAACATCCATCCTCACCCATTAACAGTTAACATCAAGTTCTTCCTAAAGAGAAAAAAAGAGCATCAAAGCCAAAAGGCAGAAAACAAAATAGACACTTAAACTAGAAATTATTTAAATTGAATCTTAAATGAAAAATGCTCAGGAGCTGGCCTGTTTATGGCAAACCTCGAGTTTTCTGCATGGCTGGAATCATATTAGCAGAGGAATGATAGCCTCATGTATTCACTAATCTATTACCTTCAAGTTAGAAATAGAATATTGCTTTAGCATGCAAAAGGACCCAAGACAGCACTACAGGGGAAACCAGTATTTCTGTCATAAGCACTGCAGAATTGACAGTGCAGATCTGTATAAATAACAAGGCAAAAGGAAAAAACTGAGCTTGCACTGTTCTGAGGCTTGTGTGCCTCCATTAGAATACTGATATTACATTCATTTTAACGTGACAACTGTTCTGAACAGCCTTCCCCAGGCCAATATTTCACATTGTTCTGATAGGAGCATCTCCTTCCTTGTCTCTCATTTTCAAAAAAAAGAAATAAAATAAAAAAGCTCAGATGTGCTGAAATCTTTCATCCACTGATAACTGCAAACATTCCAATTCAAAGGGTTTGCTGCAGCTCTCAGTTTTAGACGTATAATTTACTCGGAGTTGTTCCAGTTTAATTTGACTGCTGCGTCATACATGCTGCTGACGTTCAAGTCTTCTACTCCTCTCTACTAAACTCATATTTTCCAACAAATTATCTAGAAATATTCATGTATTTCCTGGCTTTTCTCCTTTTGGAGGCCAAAACTGCTGGCTTGGGCTGAACCCCTGAAGAAGGCTGTACAGGAGGCACTAGGGGACGTGCTGGGCAATTTGTCAACCTCGTGTATTTTACTCTGGAATAGTTTAGGCTTAAAACAACTAAGACTACTGATTAACACTAAATTTGGCAAACCATTTTGGCTGAAAACAGATTCTGTGTTTTAAACTGTTCATTTTTACATCCTTCAAATGCTTGGAAGCATTTAATTTCAGAGCACACTGAAGTGTAAATAGTTTAAAGCAAAAATGCATCTGAAATGGAAGAGTTCCAATAGACAACTTTTGTTCCAAAAAAAAAGCATCTCTTCCACCTCAGCTTTTCGTTTTTTTTCAGTGAAAAGTTAATTTTTCACTGGTCCCTCTGGGAATCTGAGGGAGAATTAGGAAAAAATGAGTGAAGGAAGACAGGGAAAAACCCCCAGGCCCCAAGGCAGCTGGGCTGCCTTGTCCCATGTCAATGAAGTGAAAAAGACCAAATAAAGATCTAGCCAGTATTGCAGCACCTCAAGCAAGAGAGACTGAGCACCACACGGATTCCAGGGTGTAGGACCTAAATAAATAGCCTGCTGACTCTCCAAGCAGAAAATCTTGTCCTCTGTTTCCAGGATAAATCACTTTCATACAAACATCACAAAAGGAGAGCTACTCGATACATCAGCTAATTACAGACTCAGCCCACTCTAAATATCAGGCCTAACATGCAAATTCCAGAGAGGCAAGAAAATTGGAGGTTCCTTGTGCAGAAGCCACTTAGCCAGCTGTCAGAAGGCATTATGTCAGTATCTCAGGTTGGTGCAGCCCACTGACTTGAAGGCAAAATGTTGACAGATTTATGTTATGGCAATCCCTTTTTTTAAAAATAATTTTCCATCTGAAACACTTTCAAACAACACAGTTTGAAGGGCTTAAAAGCAAAGAGAAATTATTCCATTTTCCCACACGAGTACACCACAGGTTAGCTACATTCAGTCTTGCCTGAAGGGGGAATAGATATTAGCATAGCAAAAATCAGTGATTTTAATAAGTCTAATGGTATTTGCCTCTTTGTGTATGTGTACTTAAGCTGAAATACAACTGTTCAAAAAGGCAATTTTCTAATACCACTGAGCTGGAGTTACATGTACAACAATCCCATGCAAATTGGCATTCTGTGAGAATCTGTTCAATGAGGAGATCATTCCATACTGGATATCTCTATTTCAATATTGGCAGAAAGGAAGAGGGAATAGAATAACATCAGACATTTGAAATCCCGGTTCTCCAGCCCTCCTCGATCTTTCTCCCTTATCACTTCTCAAAAACTACAGTACCTGTATTTCCTAAAACTTTGCAAGACTGAAGTTGGAATTGCCATCTCCACGCGGGCACTGCTGGCTATTAAGCTGTGCATACCCTACAGGGAAGTAATTAAGGAAGCATTAAGATTCACCAAAGACAGCTCATTTGTTGCTGCTGCACTCTTTTTTTTCAGGAGGTTAACTACTTGGCAGCCCTTTCATGTCCTAGAGTCAATCTGCATCCAAAGGATGGAGGTGAGTGGGCAGGACTGGGCAGTTCATCTCTCATCTCTCATTTATTACCTCACCACTCAGCAATGCTGCTGATCTGCCTCACCTTGGAAACGGGAATATGCACTCTTGGGACCAGTGGGAACAGACAGAAACAAAATCCCTGTGAAATAATCTACCTAATGATAAAAATATGAGTGGCACAATGACACCCTAAAAATCCCAGTGTGCTAAAAGCTAGCTGCTATTTCATTTACATTTACAAATGCCATTAAGGCAGTAACAGTGAATATGTACATATATTCCTTCTCCTTAGTACAACTGGTTCCTCACAGAATACCCACTGGTTCCTACCTGAAGGTTAAAACATGAGTTTCTCTCATTTTAAAAAGTATTTGGATACTCTGTGAAGCCACCACAGTGAAGAAGGCTGTGTCTAGGCTATGTCTCTTCTGCTTTTCTGAGACCTCAGCCAAGCTGCTACCAAGGTGCCACTAAGATAACTCACATTCCTGCTAAGTTCAGAAGTAGAAAAAAGGGAATTTCAATTGTAATACCAGTTCTTGATTGAAAAGAACAGCTCACACTTCAGATTTTTAATCCTTTCTCTTTCCATCTGTTCCTTTCATGCCACAGAATGTGCTGAGTTGGAAGGGACCACAGCTTGTCATCTGGCCCAACCTTCCTGCCCAAGCAGAGTCACCCCAGAGCACAGTACACTGAGATAGGAATTGTTCTTGGCTACTGTCAGGGAAGAGAGCCAAAGAACAAGGAAGAAACACAATGCTCCAAGTGACCAAAAGAAGTGAGCATGGCTCTGATTGTCCCTGCCTCCCAGTATCTGCAATAATGCCTCTGTGACTTTCTCTAAAACTGCCACATGTATTTCAAGTGATGTCTATTGAAATATCTATATTACTGCATCTTAAAGCTTTTGTTCTCTCTAGTCTCATACAGAAAAATTCCCAGATATATTGCTTATGCAGCTCCACTCCACAACTGTACAAGAAATCAGGGGCAAAAACGTGTTTTCCCCAAAGGCCAGTGTACCATAACCTGAAACAGGATGTTTTCCCACAGTCCAGCACACCCACATTACAAAACTGTGTTGCAGCACAGACTGGAACAGGTGAAGAAATTCTCTCCTTTTGCTGAATTATCTTTACATGTCAGACACATATTACAAATAAATATTCACGGAGGCTTCTATCAAGCCTTACATAATATAACCACCAAAATAAAGAAAAGCTAGTAATCACCTCCATCAGCTGGTACTTGTCTTCTTTACTCAAAACTATGTGTACCGTTTGCTCCAGAACCATGAAGGCTTTAAATTAAAGGTGTGCTACCAAGGAATAAAATTCTCTTTATTTCCTTAGATTGGCATCCTGGAAGAGATCCCTATTCAGGTCTAGTATTTTGGCCCTGCCTCTCAGGAAACTTAATTCATTGAAGGTGTTAACTGCAATTTCATCTCTCCAAGAGCATCCACCCCATCAGCTATTACTTTCAACAAGAAACCTAATTCAACTGACCCGAGGTTCAGACACATGTTCAGGACAAAAGGTAAATTGTACACAGGGCTTTTGAGTCATTGCCTTTGTTATTTACTCCTGTTTTTCCTCAGTAATGCCTTTTCATGGGTGCTGAGTTAGGTACAGCACCAGACCTGGGCTTTCTCCTTAGGAATTGGGCTGGATGTGTCTCTGGGGGTACAGTCAAAACAAGGAGAAATTACAGAAACAAGTTATTTCTATAGAAATTCTCCCTTATTTGCAGATAAACTTTTTTTTTCTGCATTATAAATGCTAAACAGTGTAAAGTATACATTATAAAGCACCAAGAAGGCTACAAATTGTTTTTTAAATATCACACCTTATGGACTGGCCACATTAACACAGCAAGGAAGGAGAGGAGAGTGCTGATGTGGCATGAATAATATATGATGCATCTTCAGTTCTCTAATCACACTGAAAGTACTTGTTTCCCTTTTTACCAATGGAAGTAAGGAACACAAAATTGTAAGATTTAGTGAGCGTATATTTCATTTCACATGGAGGAATATTAAGAGTTATTAACTCTTGCATTTTTAAGATGCAGTGACTTCCAGCATAGTCACCTCAGGTCACTTCAGGTTAATAGTTATTGGCAGTGCTTCTGAATTACATGCACAAGTGAGCAGACACTCATCACATGTATACAGAGCAAAGAAAGCAGAATTTAAGCACACCTCTTTCTTCACTGGAAGACTACTGTAGTGAGACCATAAGTAGCCTTATTTTGCCCCTCATTCTCTTTTTTCTCATCCTTGCAGCTGACTGTCCTTTCTTTATCAAGAGAAAGAGATGCAACTATTGTAAGCCGAACATTCCTCTCGAATGGGCCAGGAAATCAAACAAGTCAATGTCAAATTTAGAAACACAAAAGGAATATTGCTGGCAAATCCAGTTTCAGGCACATGTGCACTGGGCATCCCTTGCATGGGATAGAAGGACACCTCGGGAGAGTCAGAGATTGTCATCTGTCAAATCCCTTTTTCTCCTCAAAAACAACAAACAAAAAGCTTCACAACACTGAAAGCTCCCCTAAACAATAAAAAAAAAAAATAAGCAAGAGCTGGAGGCAGTCACCCAGCATGGAAAATGAACTGGGAAACTGTCAAATGGAACAGAACATAATCTTATAATGGGAAATGTCCTGCAACCCTCGTAGAGACTGAAACTTCCATCCCCACCTGTAATCACCCTACTGCACTCCTAATGGGTAACCTGCAATGAGACACAGATGGTGAGAGAGTTGGTGCAATGTTCTCTTGATGCTCCTGGTTATATATTTTGTTAAACAAAACACTCAGGCAGATTAAGGGCACTCCTGGAGATTTCCCCTTTAGCTCTTAAAGATCACCTTACACATCAGAGGGCAAAGCAACAGCCAGAACCAAGTGTAGAGACAAACTCTTAAAGCTGAATTATATTAGAATTTTGTATTACCTATTATTCCAGTGAATTCTGAGTGATGAAGTTAATATCTGTTTTAGAAGGTCTATTCCACATAAGTCTCTTTCCCACAAATGACAAATACATTTTCTAAGCATTCTGTTTCAGACAAAACACAAAGGAAAAACAAAATCACCTTATGCACAAGTGCATGATGAGAGATTACTTTGAAATGTTTGATATAAGCAGAATTCTATTACTGAAAACCAATTTTGTAAGATATTTTAGCAAAACCCTGTTTTGATTTTAAAATAAATTGCATTGTGTTCAGAATACTTCAAAGAGGTGTTTGAGTTGAAATCCATACTTCACCAGGGTTGATATGCAAATATTAAGCTAAACTAGCTCCATTTTTCACAATAAAGCCTTGTTTTATTCCCCATAAAATTAAAAAAAATCCTTTTGAAAGTATTTCCTCCTTCTGATATCAAAGAATATTAAACACACAGAGAATTTCTTTAGAACTTTATTGTGCCTCCATTGTTTTCTCTTTAAACCTGAAAATTTTGGGTTGTGTCTTAGACATTCAAAAGTGTCTTAATTTCTTGAAGATCAATTTGTAAATATTTTTTTCTCATTTCTATTCATGAGAATAGAAAACTAATAAGGCAAAAGTAGAAAGACCCACAAGAATAGCAGGGTGAAAGCAGCACATTTAGAAAACTCATACAAAGATATGGCTTCCTTCTTCATTAAATATCACAAAAATATTCCTGGAAATGAGAATAAAGTCACAAGATGAAAAGAAAAATGGAAAGAAAATTTATGGTTACTAGTACCTGCTAATTTGCTCGTCTTAAAACTGGTCTTAGAATGGAGAAACCTCTATGGAGTAACTAACTCTTCAATTTTATAGAACTTGAGTAAGGTCAGTCCCTTTGATCCATCAGACTTGGCACAATATATGTGACCAAAACCCCTGAGTCAGAGCCACAATAGCATCAGTCTGGATGTGTGGAAGCTGTGGCAACTCTGAAAAAAATTAATGTAAGCAGAAAAACAGACATCCTCTCTCCAGTTATCATAAGCTACTTTAAGGATGTGCAACCACATATAGATAGATATAGATTATACAGATATAGATGACAGAGATATAGATATTGGGGGTTTTTGTCTTATTTCCACTGTGATGGCTTCCACCACTCTGTTTGTTGCAGCCTGACATAAACTTCCTTTTATATCTAAGGGGAAATAGTTGGCTTCATGCAGCTTAAAGTTTAATTAGGCAGCCTCTGGGGCTTTTTCTGATCCAAAATGGAAAGCCTTCTAGGCAACCCCAAGCATCCAACATACTCGACAGCCCTGTCAGCCAAGAACAGCGATCAGCCTGAGCCGTGAGGAAAATCGTGGTGCAGAAATGTCTGGGCTCAGGTTGGAGGGTTGCAGAAGAGCCATTGAGTGCAAAACAAGGTGAGGGAAACGCTCCAGCTAATTACTGGATGAGAGCTGAGCAGTCACAAGGAAGGAGCCCATTCTCCACTCTCCTGGGACACGTGCAGACCAGTCATCAGCAGGACACCAGCAATCTGTGTGCCACATTTCTTTGGATTATTACACAGAATGCAGGGAGCAAAGGAAATTCCTCTTCACTATTATAAAATAACTAACTATGTGGAAAAACAGAACGAAAGTAAATTGGTTTTATGTTAGAAGGAAGTTGAAACATTAATGTAGCAGCATTCACCCAGACACTGGTCAATTTTCTTTGCTTAGGTTGTGATCAAACAAGCCTCATCTTCCTGGGCTTTCCACTCTGGGACTCCTCACACACATTAATTTTTTTTTTATTTATTTAAGTTAAAAAAAAAAAAAAAAGGTAAAAAAAACCCCAATCCTTTCTTTAGCAGCACAGCTAAGACAAGGATAGGACAGCAGAAGGTGAAGAAAAGAGTTGCAAAAACATCCTGACTGCATTTTGATCTAATTCTCCAAATCCCCTATTTTTAAGTGACAACACTGGTGTTTGAATTCCCAGAGGCACAGATATCAGGCTTCAGAAAACAAACCTCATCAAATATTAAACACTTCAGACTGCACAAGATTAAGAAGGAGGATTTTTTAAAACCTTCTTATATTCAGGATCACTAACATCAGCAGGGAGTTTTCTCTTAGTATTAACAAAGGTGAAATTACTAGGCAATTACAACACAGTAAAATAATGTTTAATTATTACTTAGGATAATTATAATAATTATTACCAGCACCCTTCCATCTAGCCTGGTAGCTCAAAGAACCAGATTGGTTTGAAAAGTAAGGAAAAAACCATCTGATACTTTTCACGTCTCATCAATGCCAGGATTCTTTGTACCTACACAAATATTACTTTTTTTAATCAAAATGAAACTAACCCAATGGTGAAACTCAAAGCATGAGAAAAAAAAAGTCTGCCTAAGAAAAAATGAAGCATAACCTCTCTTCCTCTCTTATGTGATGAACTCCACACAGCCCGGACCTCACCAGCATCACACTTTCTGGGACAATTATGTGAGATGAATGGAGCCCAAAACCCCAGAGTAGAACTGAAGATAGAGAGGCTGATTAAACAAACCATTATGGATGAACCACATTCTAAAATGCACCCTTTTATCTTCTGCTTACAAGTGCAATTTCTAATGTGGAAGCTGGGAGAAGCTCAGGTTGTGGCCCTAGGCAATCACAACAGAAGTGTATTTATGGAGAATATGCTTACGGTGACAGTCACACTCACATCCTCTCCAGAAAACCACTTCATTTACAAAACAGATTTGACACCTCGGTTTGTTTGCAATGCAGAGCACTCCTCCCAAATACCCATGTAGCTCTGTGAGCCTTGATTACTTCTTTGATTCCAGCTCTTCCTTAGAGAACTCTGAAATGGAGGTGATGAATGAGCTCCTGTCAGGCACCATTCCCCGGGTGGCCTCGGATCCATCCAGTTCTGCTGCACTGCCAGCCCTGACAGTGCTGAACACGAGGCAGGCAGCTGACAAAAGTGCTGCTCATTACCAACAAAAGAAAAAAGAGAGAGATGGAAAGAGGGACCCTTGCCACCCTTCGATGCATCACTCACCCACCCTGCCTTCAGAGGACACGCCTGGAGAGGGAATTATGAAGTTTGTTTATGCAATGATGAGAAACAGGAAAACCAACATCCCTCAGCTCCATCCTCTAAGGCTGAGCATGGGACTGCCCAGGTGCTGGCATCTCTTTTCCTTTGGTTCCTTTAACTGTCTGTGGTTCTCTTTTGCTGTGGACATGGATTCCAGTGGGTTTGTCACATAAACAGTGGCCACAGAGCAGCCTGATGACACTTTTATTCTCACAGACTCCTTGCTAGGCAAGGAAGAGCCTCCCAAAAGGATGAAAGCTGGGAAGAACTGCAGGCCTGGGTCGTTGCACTGTGGCAGATCATAGAGCAGCCTGGTTCTCTGCATCATCCTAACAAGTGAGGAGAGGTTCCTGCCCATAAACTGCTCCTCGGGGGATTCAGCCTCCAGCACCATGTCTGAACCACTCAGTGCCCTGCTTGGGGGCTTATGCCACCAAACCTGACAGTAAGAGCTCACAAACAGTTTCCTTCATTAGGAGAGGCTGGCTGGGTGATGTGGAGCACTCTCTAAGGCCATCCTGCTCTTCTGAGGACACAGACCAAGAAAGCATTTCAGATGCTCTGCACACAGAACGTGTCATTTCCAGCCAGGTGAACGCTGCCTCACCTCCCTCTGTCCCTGCATACTCTCCAATTTACGAGACAGTCTCACCTGCCTGTGTTTGTGCCTCAAAACAAACTGCACATCACTGCACTTCAATTCCAGAGCCTCAAGAGTCTCAGCAATAAGGCAGCTGAGAAACTTGTGTTTAAACTACTATGAAACAAAACCAGGGAGTTTTGCTTTCAAACTAAACGTCTTTTTCTGTGGCATCTTTTTATTTTCTGCCACTAACACATATAAAATCCAAAATGTAGAATTGTGCCCCTCCCCACATGTCACATCAGTGTTTCATTTTAAAAAGACCTACTGGATTATGTTGTGTCCTCATTATGACTCAGATTTCCCAAGTTCTCTCTCACATTTTGCCCCAAAGAAATCTTATGTTATGCTAGAAAATGAGGAATTGCAAAATAATTCCAGAACAAATATCTTTACAAACAAATGCTTACACCTGAATTTTGCTCAGAGTTCACTTGCTCTCAAAGAAAGTTTAATGAAATGCTTTTGTTTATTTTCATTTTCCCAGAAGGGAGAACTTTCATTACACTGGGTTTATCCAGCTGGTACTAACCTTATAAATGAAAGCATTTACTTCTAATTGGCAACCTGAGTTCTGTCTATAGCCACTGAAAGAAGTATCTCCAAAAACAAATTGCATCTTAGAAACAACTTCATCTTAGAAACCTGTCTTTAGATGGACTGGTCCCTTCAGGTGCTTCTCTCTTGCCCTTTACTATTAAGGGAGTGAAATGCTGTGGATGAGCCACCAAAGTTTGGTTAATAGTAAAAGAGATATCAAAGTAGTGAGTAACTTAGTGCAGGGGCCTTTCCTTTGTTGTTTTGCACCCAGGTACCACAACTAAAGCTGAATAAAAAAAAAAAGTGGTAATTTATATCAGGAAACAACTCCCTCTTCATTTACAAAAAAATATTACAGCTCTTGAAAATTTTATCTGAAACCAGAGTATTTCCTGCATTGAAAGCAACAAATTTACTTCTCCTGTTCCTGTAGGATAGCTCTTCAGGCACTGAAAGAAATGCAGTGCAGAAAGTACTGCTGACAAAACATTTTTGCAGGGGCAATGTAAAAGACCCAGTGGCAAAATGATCTGTACAGCTGCAGTTTTAATTTTATTTCTTTTAATTATTTTTTTCTCCTTAATACAGAAACATACACTTTGTCTCAAAACTGCAATACCTCCCTCTCGTGAGCTTCCACAAAACCTGATGACTTTGGTAAAAATCTTGGTGCTCAGACTATAAGTAAAAGGAATGTAAATAGAAATCCTGACTCTTATTTCCACTTGGAAGGCACAGGAGAAATGGCTTTGCCTGCTGATGAGCTACTGTATGAGGTCCACAGTTCAATTAGAGAACTGAGTTAATTCTGTTCTCTGAGCCTTAAAAACACAACCAATCAATACTTAAATCTGTATTACCTGGATGCATTACTGAAGAAAAAGTACACTGTAAAAAAGAGTTACCTTTAAAACAGCTAAATCTTTAACTACTCAAGGCAATATACTGCAAGCAGTTACTGAACTCCCCTGGTCAGTAATAAGAAAACAGCAGAAATGAAGGAAAAGAGAAAAAAAATTACTGATACAGGGGTTTTTTTAAATGCCAGAACTACAAACAAATGTTAGGTGGCAGCAACCTAAAAAATCAAATCCAAGCCTGACACTTGACCTCTTGAAACTGAGTAATCCCTTTTACCCAATTCCTAAACAAAACCATACCAGCAGATGCTGACAGATGTAGAGACCAAGGGAGCTGCAATTACACCAGGAAATTACTCCTGCCTGGCTGGTGGCACGGAGAGGCAGAGGAAGACACTCGAGGCTTTACCCTGCCCATCCCTCTGCCATGACCTATATCCAGGTGTGAGGGTTTAGTGGTGAGCCTGCACCTCCAGCAAACCCATCAGGTAAGCACAGAAAACAGGACTGGGAAGGGCAACCCGTTCACTCCCTCCCCACATCCAGCATAGCTGGATAGAGTAAACCTGTGACAGTAATTTACTGATCTCCTCTGGCTAATCACACAAGATAATCTGCTAAATGTGGCAAGGAAACTCAGTTCCAATATAAGGCCAGCATATGGCACTGCCATTCAAGAGTTTCCAGAAATGCCTGCAGGTATCTTCCATGGGTTATCAGTTTTAACCAAGAAATCACACCTATCTAGTTGTTGGTGCCTGAGATTGTGCACACAAAAAACATACTTTTTTTTTTCTAAACGATGTTTTTATAACACAGGCCTGAGCACCACGTTTACATAAAGCAACTAAAATGTGATGTCTGTGCAGTGCAATACGTAATAATCCCTCCCCACATCCTTTTGCACGTAACTAAAGCGAACTCACTCCAAGCTCCCTTGTACCAGTGCCTTCCTCTCTGTCCTCAGTAGTGCAGCACCTTGAGGCAGACGAGAGGGAACAAGTTCAAGGCCCATCACCTTTTGTCCTTTTCCCCATTTTGGCAAATGAAGCCTGCTCCAGGCTCACTGCAGGGCTGTCTGTTCATCTCAGAGCCACAGGGGTGGACAGAAATCATCAGTTCCAGCCTCCTACACCAAGGAGGGCTCCCACTGTCTCTGCTAATCCTCACACATGTGTCTCAAAACTCTTTCTAGAGGCCTCCAGCCTGGAAGTGTTCATGACACACACAAACAGTATTTTCCAGTGGTTTACCATCATAGCCTTTGAAAAACCTTTCCAAATATTTTATCCAAGTTTAACCTATTGCAAGTTAAGCTCATTTTCGTCCTCTCTTTGGTTTTGCTCAGCAAACAATTTTCTTTCTCTCTCCCTGTTTGAAGCTATCCCTTTATCTCAGCCTTCTCTCCTCCAGGCCAAATGAACCAGTCATTTCAACCTCGGCCTTCTGCACCAGGGAGGGGCCAAGCATCCCACACACACCATCTGTGGGGTTATATATCCCCACAGCACATTATGTGTTCTGAAGGACCACTCTGACAAGCAGGTTGGAGGAACCCATGTAAACAC
This sequence comes from Calyptomena viridis, assembly GCA_013390005.1. Lineage (NCBI taxonomy): Eukaryota > Metazoa > Chordata > Aves > Passeriformes > Eurylaimidae > Calyptomena > Calyptomena viridis. The sequence goes on along the minus strand of WEIV01022611.1, from coordinate 181,668 downwards.
ATCCCAACAACAAAATGAGGTCGTCTGATATTTCTAACAAATACAAAACTTTGCAACTTCTTAAAAGAGAAGTTGGTTTTGGCTCTTTGGGAAGATTTTGTGCTCTGTCATTCCACTGAGAATGTCCTCTCCTAAACCCTAGAGTCAAATTAATTTCTAGTGTAAATCCAGAAGAGAAGGATGGATGGCTGTTCCTTCAGCATTTAAAAAAAAAAAAAATCAGATTTCTCACTTCATAGCTCAGAGCTAGTTGTTGAACTTCATGCCTTCTGCTGGAAACAGCTATTGAAGTCTGACTAATCCAGACTTATTTCCATCGCTTTTCTATCCATTGGTGACAAGTAAATTTCTTCATTTGCAAGTTCTCTGTAAAGCACAGAGCTGATGGACAAGAACGAACTGTCATGATGTACAACCTGTCATGATGTACAATGCAGCCCAAGAATTCATCAGTGCTGCTAGGGCTCTTTGATTTCAGCTGATCAAGTCCCTGCTAACGTCTGAAACTCCAGTCTGACCCAAAAGCTTGCAGAGTTTCCCAAAAATTATTCTAATAAATGGGCCAGGTTAATAAAAGAATGGAGAAAGATTCACAGCTTGCTGCTGAATTACAAGGGTTATTCATTTCTAAGGGTACAAGCCCTTAAAATGGAAATAGCCCTAGATAAGGAAAGGAGAAAAATCAAGGCTCTAGGAAGAGCCCTGCCCGTGCAGAACCAGAGTAAAAGAAAATTAAAGTATTTTTAGTCACTTTTAACTCCCAGGCCGTAAAAAACTGAATGCAGCTCCAATAGGGGAGAAGTGTTTAAATGAAAACCTAGGCTTGTAGCACCTGCTGACAGATATGTAAGGTAACCCAAATGACTACAGTGTCCTACAGTGCCAGCCCTCCCAGCACCCCTCAGTGCAAGGGTGCCCAGTAACACAGAGACACTGACACCTTTCCACACCCTGAAAAGCATGGGCTGGGCTGCACAGACCTCCTCACACTTCTTTTTCTTTTTGAAGATTATATATGAGGCTTGAAAGCTTGTTTCATTAGCCAGGCAATGATCTGCCTCTGTTTGTGAACTCCTTGGGCTGTCAAAGTTTGGTGTTCTTTAAACAACTGCTCAGCAAATAATATTTGGAGACTGAAAGGAAATTCCAAGGTGGGTTGGGGGTTTTTTATTGTTGTTGTGGGGGGTTTGAGGGGGTTTTTGTCCTGCTTCCCTTTCCTACCCCGTTCCATGGAGCTCTTCTGTCAGAGACTGCATGTGTCTGGTTGCCACTTATGCACACAGAGGTTTAACTAGTGGGGTTCTGCTGAGGAAAAAAACTTACTAAAAAAAAAAAAAAAAAAAAAGGAAAAAAGAAAATTAGAGTCAGAACAACGCACTTTAACTTAATGTCAAAAATGCCTTTCTTTTTCCCGTAATATATGTACAATTGCTAACTTCTAGCAGAGGAATAGATATTTCAGGAATTACTTCAGAGTTATTTCCACAATGATTGATGACTGGTCAAAAGATACATCCAGAAAGCAATAAGCTGTAAAAAAAAAAGGGAATGCACTGAGTCTCATTCAGGATTGCCTTGCTGTTCCTTTCAAATTTCTTTCATCAGTACTGTGGCTGCAAGCACTGCAGGGTGAGAGCAGGCAGACTTTGGGCAGTATATGGAGGTGGTGATAGGCAATCCATACTGCCATCAGTACCAACTCGAGGAGAAAAGATTAAAAGAAATGGCAACACAAGTACTCGGGTGGTGGGGAGCTGGAAAAAAAAAGAGCAGGGATTTATATAAACCCATTGGGAGAGCACTGGAAATCTCTGTGATGAAAAATTGAGATTGCTTTGAAAGAGACTTTATTGAAGAAAAAGTCAGTGTTGTGTAGAGGGAGAGGGGTTGGCTGGGTCACTTTCCAGTCTGTCCTGAATTTCCTCGTTCTTTCCCTGAAACTGTGCACGTTGCCATACGAGCCTCCAAATCTTGCTCTGAAGTGAAACATCACAAGAAGGGAAAACTTTCTGGAATACGATTAACTTGTGCTGCTGTTAGTGCCAAAGCCTAAGGCAGTAAAATGAGAGGGAAGAAAAACAGGGCACAGAGGAGACTTAGCTTGTGTGGAAGCACATAGACAAACATGTCTCACAGCAAAGGCCTGTGCTGCCAATGCACTGCTGACACTCACAGAGCCAAGACACAGCCCAGTACCAGCTAGGCATGATATCTGCCCTTGTATTCCTGCCATGAGCTCAACACAGGCAGGTTTTAATCTGGTTTAGGTATAGCAGAAACCTTTTTCACTCTGGAAGATACAGAACTGAGTTCTGACCAGGAGTGGCTGTCAGAGAGGGTGGCTGAGCAGCCACTATGTGCCACTGGTTTCCCTTCCAGCCCACAGAGCAATGAAACCAGCTGGGCAGGAGGGACACGATGCACATGCAGAAAATTTCCCCTAACACAGGCAGTTTTGTCTTGCAGGACGTGGGGAAAACAGTTACAATGGTTTATAACTTTGAAAAGTACAGAAAAGCAGAGAAATAGCATCATGAGCTACAAAAGCAATAATGGAACTTGGATGCTGTGAGCCAGACATGTCTAAATTCAGTTATTTAACAGACACATCCCCACAACTCTCGTGTTTTCTGATGCACATTTCTTGCAGAAGCACAGGTTTAGTGTTACTTCTATTTTCTCACTGCACATCACTGTGGTGGTCACGAGAGGAAGGTACACTTTGCACTGGTTCTTTTCCTGTTAATGTTGGTAATTGTTGGAGATCTGTGTTAAAAAACACCATAACTTGTGGTGTCACTGACTTTCAGCAATTTTGGTGCTCTTCTGCTACACTCACCAACTTCCTGAGACAGCACATCCAAAGAGAATCAATTTAGTTTCCACCCTGCCTAATCTACAGAATCTCTCACTACATTCTGAGACCTGATTTTCAGCATAAATACGTTGCAAAAGATACAAAAAAAAAAAATACATTGACATCATGTCACTCTGTGATAAACATGGAAACCTGCTTCTACGAACAGGTTATGTGCTGCATACTCCTGCAGATCCCACTGAGAAACCAGTGGTCTTTCAAACAACATGAGCTTTTCACCACAAAAATGCAAATACAGTGATTGCTCCTTACAGCTGAAGTGTTTGCCATCTTCCTTGAGGATGGCTGAAGGGATAGGAACTTCACCTAGATTTAGCTTTCACTATTTGAATAGTTATGTTGGTAGATTGTGCCAGCAAAAAAGGCATAAATCCAACTGCATACAGGTCAGCACGAGACAATTTTTCCCAGGTATAACTGGGGACTACTTGCCATCTTCATTATTTGGCCTGATGCATACAATGTTTAAAAGAAAGAAAACCTTCCTCATCCTGACTGGCAAAATAGTGCTGATAGAAGTTGGTTTCAACTTTGCTTTATCTGAAAATATCTACTGACAAATCAGGACACCTTCTGCCTCGTTTGCTGCCAGCATCTCCAACAAACTATGTCTAACAATTATGGTCCCATTTTACCAGAAGACTCTACAGTAGAAGAGAATTTCTCAGAAGTCTCTCTCACTGTGATGCTTATTATGGAGTAAATTTACATTTTCTTCTGACTTACTGCACCACTAAAATACACACAAGACAGTTCCCATTCTTAGCAGTTCTTCCCCTACACCTACAGCAATGTCAAAAGTGATGCAGCTCCAAATCACAAATGTAACTGTGGGACTGCTGCATTCAGTAGCTGAAGTCTGTAGAAGCAAATAGAATCCTTTTACATCGCCTTCAATGGAATTGTCCCCTCGTTGCCATGAGAACTGGGTTTTGCAAAGAGCATTTCCACCCCATGGCCCAGCACAGAGCGACGTGATGCAGTCACTGATCCAGCAGCACTCACCCCACTGGTACAGGAGGGGCAAAGACTGGGGCAAAGAAAGACTTTGCAAGGGCAGGTTTAGATACAAAGCAATACTTTTGAATACTTTTGAAGCGTGCCCAAAGGTATTTGTGGCAGAAGGCAGAGCCCATGTGGTAACTGGATGAAACCACCACTCCCATCTAAGGATCCGTGTCTTGCAACAATCCCACCCAGGAGAAGAGCTGAAAAAAAAACCATCAGTCACAGAACTGTGCAAAGAGACACCAAAGGACAGTTTGACCACACAATGTATAACAAAAATTTTGCATTAGAGAGCCTTACTTTTTTGAAATTCCTAGTTATCAAACAACACTAATTTACACAAAAATGCATCTCTGTCTAACTCACTGGGAGGAGGGAAGGTTGATTAGCATTGGGATGAAACAGGTTGGCTCAAAATGCCAACAACATTTTGGTGACAGCTTCTGAGGGCTTCAAGCAGAGTTTGGAGATTAGAATAAGAGAAGGTTAAAAGTACATTCTGAATACCCAAAACACACACCAAAAAAAATGGTTAAAAATACCTAGAACGTAGAATGTAATATTTGTACTTTCCCTATGACAGAAGAGACTTGCTACCACATGAGGCAGGGTAATAAATACATTAGCAACACATCAGCATTTGGCAGGCCTCCTTATATTTCCAGCTTCCATTAATACATTGCTCTTGCTCAGTTCACACAGTTCTTTCACAGAGAAAAATCATTCATTAGCTTTTCGAGAAACACAAAATAGAAGGGCATTCCCTTCAACTCGACTCAATTCAATGATATAAGGCATTATCCAATAGTAACCAAATTTTTCCTAAAACTTCAAGCTATCCAACTATTATGACATACAGCTGCTCAGCAGACAATGCCAGACAACATCTATACCTTAACAAATTATTATGTGCGTTTTCCACATTCTACACAACCCTCCACAGAGTTACATTCTTTTTTAAAAACTGCAACTGACAAGTTTTGATTACACCAGACAGCACCACTAAAGTACCATGGAAAACACAGACTAGTGAAAGAAACTTACAAGAATTCCTGAAGCACAATTCCAAGCCATGCTCTGGATTCACATCACCAGCTGCTGACAGTGAACCCAGGACACAATTCCCTGCTTTCTGATCCCAACAACCCCCAAATGCCTCCACTGTGAGGGGCTCATGGGTCACCCAGGTGCAGGCAGGCAATGGGCTGAGCACATTTGGGTCACTGGATGTGGCCCCTCAGTCTGCTGTTCCATTTGTCACAGAGGATGAGGCACAGAAAAAGAGCTGGGGCATCTCCCAGCAGGCAGATGGCAGGAGGGATTAACATCCAGCCATTCCAGGCAAAGGGGCATTAATTCACAGAGCTCTGCCCCAGGCCTTGGGCTTCTTGCAGGGTTATGTCTCAAACCTTTCTATTTACTTTTTGGAAGATAGTTTATAGAGATCCCACTTTTTTGTCTCCTAAGCCTACGACTGAGAGTTATTCTGCAGGAGGCTTCTATTTTTTGCCATGCCTTACATGAAAAATTAACACAGAGGTGGCAAAAAGGAGAACTCACTTCATGACATCTCAGCATGAAGGGACAGGGTTTTTTCTGACAGCTAAAATACTGTGCTGTAATGCAGCCCTGAAATTGAGCCCAAATCATTCTTGTGTTGCTTCCAAAATATTGTATCTTGGCATCAACAGCATATTCTTGCTAAGGGGAAAGTGTAATACCAGAACTTTCTTCCTAATTCATTTGGGAGATGTGGTGATTGGAGAAAGGGGATGCTGTTCTCTGTGGCTGGCTCTGAGACAGACAAGGGCTCTCCACATTATGCTGTGAGAATGGGGGTCAGTTGCATTACTTAAAGTGTCTGTAATTCACACTTTTCAATTAAGAGTTAATCAGCATGTCATCACGAGTAAAAATTGTTGGGATGACCTTTGGACTGCTTTCTTTGCCTGGTGAATCCCCAGAGGCATCTTGACTGAAGGAATGAAAGGAGAACGAGCCTAGGTAGACTGATGCAAAATAAGAACAATTACCACAGTTATTATCTGATAAATAATGTATTATGATTTACCATTAATCCATCCAAAAACCACCTACTTGATGTAAAAACCTGCAGCATGAGTTCCTTTTATGCATCCCTGCTTACTGTCAGGTATCTGTGCTAAAGGAACATAAAAGGAGTGTTTATTTGGAAGCAGAAAGTTGCCTCTGCATCCCTGATCTTTTCAATAAGGAAGAATGAATTATGACCCTCATGGAAGCAACGAATTGATTCTGACTTGTTTTACTGCATGTTTAAGTATCAGAGCCCCAGTACAAGAAAAGGCACTAAATGCTTTGGCTCTCACTCAGGAAAGACTTCAAAGCACTTCACATACTGGAAGGATTATTATCCTTTTTTCAGGGGTAAGTGCTCTAAGATACAGGACAGGTAGCCTGCTTGTAGCCAAATTCAGTGCCTTCAGTGCAGAACCAGGAGCAGGACTCCCATGTTTGCTACTTCCCATCCCTGCCACCAGGACAGAAAACTGCAAGGATAACCATTTTCCTTAGGGTACATCAGCTGCTGCCACTGAATTGATGCAGGGATCAGGGGCACTGGGCTAGAGCAGATAATTTCTGTTTCTGTCTAATTTTACTCTCTCTGCATCTGTGAATGAAGCTTTCTAGAACCCTACATAAAATGTTCAGACTTTTCAGTTAAGGATCATCACTAATATTTAGACAACCAGACTTAAGGAAATCTAACATCAAAGCAGAAATCAGTACCAAACCCAGCACAAAACAAGACTCCAAGTTCCTGTCCTCATCCTGGTTATCTGGCATACAGAATTTTTGGAATGGCATTCACTTGATTAAGTCCAGAGTAAGAACTAGGTAGAGCTGAGGGAATTTTGCCATGTGTTGACTAATAAAAGAAGAGAATCAGGAATTTGAAGGCAGACAGCACTGCAAAAGCAGATGGGAAAGTCCTGGTTGAGAAAGACATTTCTTCTGTTGCTCCTTGCTTGTAGTATTATTCTCACAAAATCTGACTAGGGAAAATACTGAAGCAGACATTGCTAAATGACAAAAAGAAGGGGGAAGGAGCTCTGGAAAGAAGAAAACATGCACTAAAAACCAGGCAGTTCTTACTTGAGGCACTCTGTGTCTCCGGGGAAGTTCTGTGCCTCACAGCTCTGTTACTGAGGGAGATCTGACAGTGCACAGCATCTCCCAAGAAATTTCCAGCACCCAAATAGACAAGCTGGGAAGAAAAGTAGAGAGTGAAAAGCTATTTTTGATGTTACTTGCGTGTGCACACACACAGAGCGAGGAAACATGACTGCAAAGCTAATTAAAAGCTAAAAATTACTTTCATAAAATAAAGAACTGGTAAGACACATAAGGCAGGTAAAAAAAAAAGGAAGTTGTAAAATCATGAAGCAGGTGCTAGTCGTGCTAAACTGAGTTCTGGAATGACACGGTTTTTAAAGATACAGTGGAAGGAATAGTTACTGGAAGGAATAGCTAATGGAAACTCTTTGATAACAGACCCAGTCTCAAAGGACTGCAGCCAAGGAAATAAACTCTCCATCTTTAGGAAGGAAAACTCAACAACTGAAAAGACCAAAAAATACAAACTCATATTCCTGTCACTGACAGATGTGCAGCTGTAGCAACTTTGAAGTGTATCAGGAGAAAACAGAAATAACCTGGGCAGAAAAAAAACAAAGTAGGAGCAATGTTGGGGCGGGAGGAAAAAAATACTGCCCAAAAATTATAGAACTCTATCTCCTTATCTTTCTGCCTGTCCTGTACAAGGCTTTGAACACATTGGGATTATTTAAGTGCTTTAATTTCAATTTTCAATCTCCAATGTAATGCAGCACTTCCATTTTTATCCACAGTGGGCCATGCTGCCTCCAGCTGCTGAGCCAGCAAGGAGGATGAACCATTCTCTCTCTGGGGTTAATTTGAAGTTTATTTCCACATAAAATAAACAGAACAAAATAAAAAGAAACTTGGATTAAATAAACCTAAAAAAAAAAAAAATCTAGATTAGATTCGACTGCATGATATCCTCTCTTACAATGGGCTGGGAATTAGAAGAATTGTAACTTTTTCTATAAGACCAGGACTTCCAGCACCTCTCTGCTTCACTCTGCAATTCTAAAATGAGAGACACAAAACTTGTTTGTATCATAATAGTGTACTTGGGAAAATATTCAGATGTTACCAGCTGGGTAAAAGCAGCTATTCCATTGTTCTGGTGGTGTTCTTTTACACTGGCTTGGCCACTACTGGAAGACTGGAAAATATCCATATGGATCTAGAAGCACAGCAGGTGACAACTCTGCAGCCAGTTGTACTTTCTGCCTCACTGCCTTTTTCTTCTCCATGGTCTTTTAACCTGCCTGCCCACCAGCTTTGCTCTGCTTTTATCACAGGACCTTGAAAACTCTGAGTGAGAGCCAAGTGCTGCAGCTTTCAAATAATAAAGGGATGTGAAACTTGCAACCAACGTTTACTAAATCTCTGGATTATTTTAACCACTACACAAGGCCAGACAGAGCTGATGTCAAGTGTGAGAAGAAACCAGAATCTTTCCACCAGGCAGGGTCCACACACACCACCTGCTCAAGGTGGCAGGAAAAGCATGGGACCTAATTCAGCTGCACACACAGCAGGACAGAGCAAATGGGGTGTCTCAGCTGCCTCTGAGCTCCGTGGCACAGCAGTGCATTGCTGCTCACACCAAGCTCTGCTGCCAGCCAGGAAAGCAGTGGGTACTCTGAGTTCTCTGCACTTCCCACTCAGCTACTCCAGACAAGAAAGGCACCCAGCACATTTGAATCAATCCTCCACAGGGATTGCTTCCTCCTTCCCTCTGTGGTCCAAGGCATAAAGTCATGTTTAAAGGTTAGGCCCATCCTGTTCACTTCCCCCAAGAATGAACCCCCCACATTTAATGTTTTTCTCCTGAGAGGAAAAATGACCTTTCACTGCAGAAAAATAAGACTAGCTGCACAATTACTGCTGAGGAGTCAAGTCCTCTCTGCTTTAAAGAGGTGTGTGAACAGCTGGCCTCCTCTGGCTGCTGGAAAGCTGGAATATCTCGTTTTGTGCTGCTTACACTACTTGCTTTCAGCTGCTTTTAATTCCTATGGTAGGCACAGAAGCTGTGATATTTAACTTGCCACATCAAGGAAGGCCAGACATAGTGTAGCAGTGATGGGTTCAATGTTATAGAGGTACATAGCTATAGCCCCAGGAGGCAGGAAAAAATCTTTTAAAAACATATAGTATGCCTTCATTATTGGAGTAGCTCAGGACCTTGTTTATGGTACTCAGTTTAACTGATGCAGCTCATTATTACTTCTGTTGCTCTGTTCAGAGATGTTCTTCCTACTGCAGACATGTAAGATGTTTGGCCAATTAAGTCATTTGAATAGCTGAGTATTTTTAATGTCTGTTCACATAATTGCACATCTTCATTCCTAAAATAAAGCCCTGACTATACAGGGGGGTGTGTCACTAGCATGTTTCTCTATTTCTTGCCTTTCTGTGACAAAAATTGCACAATTTGGAATTAATAAATAATGACTGGGCCTGTATATTGTGGTAACAGGTTATAAAAAGAAAACAATACTTGGAATTACTGTAGGGATGTACAGGCTGTGTTTGGCTTTTCAATGATTAAACTTTTGAATTTAACCTGGAGTATAAGCATTAAGAGCCAGGATGTTAATGGCAGATTTTAATCCTTCAAACTACCTGTTTTATGAAGACAGGTGCCTGTGTATCAAAGCAGATGCCTAAAGAAACCCAGGCACCTCTGGAATGTTTCAGGACCAGAGGTTCCTGCAGAGGGGAGTTATCCACTGCTGTCACACATCCACTTCCACCTCAGCAAAAGCAGGGGGCTTTAAAGGAAATTTAGAGCCTGGGCTCTAGGCATTTTTATCTGCTATCCTAAAAAAAAAATACTTTTATTCTGTGTTTCAGTATTTTCTGCTCTCTCTCCTTGTCCTGTGGTATTGCAACACCAATGGAAAGGGCCCCTCCACCACTTTGGATTCATAAAAGTCACATTTCTCCTCTACTACTTTTATGGCTACAGTAAGTCATATCAACTTTTAAGTCTTATTTCAGTTAGGACAACCTTAAAAATCCTACTGGACTTCCCTGAAAGTACCTGCAAGTATATTTATATATTTTTCTTTCCATGATGAATATTTTTTTTATATTTCATTTCTTTTTTTTTACTACATGTCTCCTCTATAATCTGGCTGGCAATTCCAAAGAGCAAGCAGAGAGGAAAGAAGCAAGGACTAGTAGCTTCAAAGTGTGGAATAATAAATATCTCCATTTAAGAAGCACTTTTCCTCTATATGTCCTTCAAGGTTTAGATTCTGGAGAGCTTGATCTATTTTTAGCTTACAGTTTAAAGGGAGACATTTTCTTGCCAATTGCTGGATGGTCACCAGTTCAAAAGTTATTGACCAACAAGGAGAGCAATAGCACAAAACTCTTTCAGGTCTCATGACCCTCTCAGCGAAATGGATTCTTTTTGAGAAGCCCTGAGGATAATAAATTATAGAGCAAAATAGACTCATTAAGACACTGTGGCTGGAGAGAGGACCAGAAAGTGCTGTAATGATGATAGGCCACCATTTAACTCCATAATGAGCAGAGGTCAGATAGAGCCACCTCGTTTACTTGGAAAGCAGTTGGTTGCATGTTCAGAACCCAGTTTCCCCACCAGATTAAATACATGACTATGAAATTCTCCAGACCATTTAATCCCAGTGAACTCCCCTCACACCATTTACCTTCCTTACAATTAATTTTGGGACAGTGTCAGGCAAATAAACATACAAACAATAACCAGCCAGGCACCACTGCAGCTTTTCTGTGGCCTCCTTCAACAACACAGGAGAACTAAAGGGAAGGGCAACTAAGGGAGTAACAAAGCAAGCAACCCTAATTTTTTTAGGAAATTGCCTGTGAAGCTTATCTAAACCCACAAGGAGGAGGAAACACTGACAGCACAATGCAGAGTTTGCTGCTTTCCAAAAGCAGGACTTGAGCAGTGGGGCACAGCAGAACGGGGTGCATTTGCCCTTCAGAGCCAGGGCACTTGTCCCCTGCCCCCAGACGAGTCACCACTGGGATGGCAGCTGAGGAGAAGGCCCAGGCTGCAGTGGCTTGGCACATGGTGGCCTTGGATGCCACTTTCCTCGGCATCAATTTACAAAATGTCACTTCCTAATCCTCACAGCAGCCTAATTTACACTGCAAGGCTTTCCAGGTTAGACAGAAGAAGAAAAGCAGAAAGCTCTCCCGGGTGTGGGTTTTTACTTTAACAGGGCTTTAGGCATCCAGACTGATGCAGAAAAGCAGACTTGTTGCTGTCCAGGCCAAACTTCACTGGAAGGGGCGAGTTCACTTGTCAGACTTTGAAGCAGGTCCACTGAGAAGGTCCAAGAGAGCCTAGAAAGGAATAAAAAAAGAAATAAAAGCCCTCAAGGTTCTGTTAAGAAAAAGCCATGGTCTTTTTCATTTCTCTGAGATTAAAAAGCGTTCCATAATGTTTTTCAGTCCCTCCATTCATGCAGTGCAAGGTGACTGGACCTGTTTCACACCCCCTGAAACAGGTCCCTACAATTCTTCATTTTTTTTTTCCCAGTATTTCTTTCTTTGTACTGACAGACTCTCCCTTCGAGGAGCAGCAAGCCCTACGAACCCTTTGAGCTGGCTGGCACAAATTCATTTGTCATCCATAATGCCAGGCAGGTGCACAGGAATCCTAAAATCCACTTCACACATTAAAAAAAATTAAAAGCCAGACTGAAGAGTTTTATATTGACAGGGACAGCAGGATCTTAGCTCCTAGGGTTGGGTGTAGGAGTTTGGCAGCTCAAGACATCTTCCCCTTCCCATCTTCAGTCATCCAAGTACCTCTGCTAGTTTGCTATTCCAGGCACATGTCTGTTTTACTGCTATGAAAAGGCTTGCAAAAATCAAGCAACTTAGATGCATACCTCATCCATTTTCCCCAGGACCAGTTCTGCTCTAATAAAGACAGTTTGTTTTATCAAATCAGGGGAAAAAATAGTAAGTCTAGACATCAGGAGAAATCCTACAGAGCCTGTGTGACAGAGAGCAAACACTACATCTCAAACTTGCCTCTTGCCACAGCAAAACAATTAGAAATTTTAGAACTCAAAGGCATATTTGGATGTAATCTTCAGCATATGGGCCTGTGTAAGCTCACCAAAAGCAAACATGTCCACAGAAAATGCCTCTCCTGCAGCTTTTCTGCATGCAGCTGGCATATGTTTTTTTGATAGGGCATGTTTTCTCTCATTATTATGAACAGCATCAGGACTCTGTTACTTGCAGAGTAGCTGTAACTCAGGTGATTTCAGTGGAGACAGAGCATATAACCATGGTAACAAGCCCAGAGCTGCCTGTTCCCTTTATCAGCCCCATCCTGGTGTAAGAAGCAATGAATCTGTTACCAGCATTTACTCATCCCCCTCATCTTCACATCTCAACACTCATAATCTTTAATGCACTTGCCCTCACTCTCTCTGAGGCTGTTTTGATAGTTTTATCTCAGAGGTGTAAACTCAAGGAGCAGGATGCACACAGGAATGGTCTCTCTTTATCTCTCTTTACTCTTTGTAAGGTAGAGACAAAAATCACTTCAGAAACCTGGAGCAGATCAGGAAATCGAGCCAAATTTCCTGTCTAGCCCTAAGCCAGGGCTGTCCCCAGGTTCCCTGTGCAAGCCTTGTGGCACGAGGAGCAGCCCCTGCCCATGGCCAGGCACAAGGACAGCTCTGAGCATTTCTCTCTCCCAGAGGCAGGAGGGACCAGCTTCTCCCCACATCTCCATCTCCTGCAGGGCCATTACCACCTGCTGATTCCCAAAGGCTCCTCGATGCTGTGCCAAGGGGATGGCTGTCAAAAGGGAGCTGATGTCACACATGTCCTTCTTCCTTTGGCACTTCTTCTCTTATGTTTTTGTCTTTTCTGTCAAAAGTCTTTAAAACTCCACAGGAAAGGTAAATAACCAGCCCCAGATCATTGCACCTCATAACACAAGCCATAAATAACATATTCCTATTCATGCATATTCTCTTACTTGAACTTTATGCTGAGGGGCTTTATGTGTTTAAGCACTGGAAACGTAGATCTAAGGCAGACATAAATAAATAGTAAATACTTGTGTGCTGCCTACCTGGGTGCAGGAATCACCACACCCCCTGAGAGCAATTCAGTACTTATATATAATGATCTCATTGCCAGGCAGCTATTCCAACTTTGTCCAGACTGTAATAACTTCTTGAAGAATAAAAAGCATACAAAGAGGGTTCAAAATGCCACCATCACAATCAAATTCCATACTGAGGGCCTTTGCTGAAGGCCACCATAAAAAGAAAAAGTATTACCCTCCACCTAACTAAGCTCTCTTATCTGGCTTCACTGTCTCAGTCCATACCTAAGACTGGCACAAGCTGCTTCCCAAATGTGGGATCAATGAGATGTGGCAAAGTTTCCATCAGAGTTGTGCAAATGCAGCACTGCTCCTTCAGAGGATGCTGTGCCAAGATCTTCCTTTCAATCCCATGCACATACTTCTCACCATCTTCTTTTCCTCTCCTCAGAGCTTCACCTTGAGTTCTTATGTAAAAATATAAATTTATACATCTCATCACTGATTTCACACCAGGCAACTGAACTGGGCTGAGGGAGATATGCTGAAAATATTTGGAGGACACGTCCTTCTCTTCTGTACCCAAAAGGTCCTTTTCTACACAGCAGGAATGCATTATTTTGGATTTCCCTCTAGTAAGTGAAAACACCTGATATCCTCAGAGGACTTCAAGCATTCAGCCTCATCAGGGTATTTACACTTGCAATCTCCTACCTCGGCCTTGTCTCTTACCTTAATAATGATATTAATGTGTCACTGGCGTGCTCTCCAAGAGATTCCCACATGGAATCAAGCCTTGTCTTCCTTTTGCTCTTCTTTCTTGTTCTGGAGCCCACAATAAGGATTGCAACAAGAACACCTCGTGGTATGAAACAGATTAATTCTAGTAATGAGAGTAAGGCAGGGGACTCATCGTGCCTTCTCATGACAGTCTCAAGACTGGAACTGCACAGTCCTCCTCAGCATCCATCATTCTCAGCCAGGTATTGTTGGCAGAGAGGAAAACACCAGTGCTGTGCTCCCAGCACTTGTGCAGTAAAAATAAAATACAACTGATTGTACAGATCCCAAAGTATTACTTTCTTACCTACTACATTAAGCAAAATCCGTTTATTTGAAAAGCCATCTCAGAGGAAAAGAATGTCCCACTTTACACAGACTGTGGCAATAATACTGAGCCCCAGACAGAAGTTCTTTTGCTGTAAGGAAACCACAGATTTCCATTCAACTATATAATGACATATATGAAGTGCTACAGGATATATTTCCATCATCCTGGTGGGCTCTTGCCTTGTCTGTTGAGTTTCTTTTAGAAGTTCAGTCAGGAAATAGCAAGTATCCCAAATCAATTTTGGTTTCACACATCTTCAGTTTTTAAGCTCTTCACTTTTTCTTGCAGTCCTGGTAATTCCCAGTGCCAGGCTTGGTTACAGTCTGAGCTGGGTGGAAACAGTCATCACAAGCAAAGGAAGAAAATGTTTATATCTTATTTATGCATCTGAAATTAAGAAAAAAAAAGGAAAAAGTAGAGTAAATCAACTGGCTCTTATTAAAAACTGACAAAAAATTAGGGAAGAAATGGTAAAATGTCAGACAGAAGAAAACTACACAGAGAAATCATAACCTGACAACTGTAGCAACTGTGAATACATTCTTCTGCCCTCAGCTTGGAGAAGCAGGCTCTCTTGTCATAGTCCCTCTACTTACATTCAACTAACCAAGTAATCTACCAAATCAAAAGCAGCATCATTTTCATTACAACAGCCGAAAGTCCTAGATGTGATTCAGGGAATCCCCAAAAATTTGACTCCCAAATCTCCTCACTGTACCCAAATGCTGTTAATGACAGGGATGTGAGGAGCTGCCTCCACCATCACTCACCTGCATCAGCCAGGGCCAGACTTGCATTTCCAGCCCCACTGTACACTCATATCATTGTGGTGCTTTGGCTTGTTTGTGTTTAATTATTTGTTCATACAACAGTGGCTTAGTTATTTCCCCAGGAAACAAGACTGGGTTGTCAGATATAGGACCAGATTTCTGTTCATTCCCACTAGGTGCTAATGCACTAAAAGAACACAATAATCACAGCTTTCCCTTGATGAATTTTCTCCAGCTTTACATAGAAATGGGCTGGCTAACCACCTACACATCTTACAGACAGTACTTACACTTTCAGTAAGCTCACATTCCTGAACAAGTGGCCATAAATACTCCCATCAGAGTAGTTATTGCAGCTGCAAAATAGTCTACACAAATTGGTAAAAATTCAGGTAATCCTTGTATGTTGTTATCCATTAGGTTTCACTCCTAAAGTCTTATGTTCCAGATCAGATTATTGTGATGTATCATGTGATCCATCATGAAAAATACTAATTACAACCACCAGTAAATGGCATCACCAGAAGAATCCTGTGAAATGTATTATTATAATGTCTCTTGTTCACTACAACCCACGATTCATTTTTTTCACTTGTGCACTTTTTTTTCTTTCAGACATAGATTATTTTCATCTAAATCCAAGGGCTGGAAGAGGGAAATTGCTTTCATCTTTCATTAGAGATATAGAAATACTGTCTTTAGCTTCCTGTTCCTTCTATAACTTACTTGCTAGAGGTACCAGAGGTCATTAGCTAAGAATGATTAGCTAATGAACCTAGGACCTGGGGCATACATACAGGGTTGCTGCAGGGCTTAACCTCCAGTACTGAACTGCATATTCAAGTTCTCTGTGCAGTTTCATTACACAGGTTACAGCTGGCAGAATTAATTCTACGTTATACCTACTTGTACTGTAGTCACACCTTTGCTTACTGAACAAATATACTTTTCAAATGTGCCTGTTTAGAGGCAGCAGTTGTGACTTTAGTGAGGCAATGCAGATTTTCCTCATTCCAACCCTTGGCCAGTCTAAGGATACTGCACATCCCTTCCTGTGAGATGATACTGGTTTCAGAATAAGGAAGCTTTGCTAAGGGCAAAGGTCTTTCCTTTAAGAGTGTATGCATTTATCTTTCTCTTCTTTTCTAATCTTATTATCTATATCTGCTTTATCTGTTAAACCCAAACTCAGCTGTATTCCAGCTTCGTTAAAAACATCCAGCAGTGTATCTTTAGCAATCAGAACCTCTCATCCTAATGCTGCCTCTTTGGGCAATGCACTCCAAAATGCCCTTTATATAGTCTTTTCTTCAGAAGCTTTTGCCTCTCTTCTGGATCCTTTTTTGATATAAGCAGACTTCTTTGAACCTGTCACCCAAAAGCATTCTTCTGAGGGCCTGCATTCATTAACTGAGGGAAATAAGTTGTGTGTGCAACAGTGGGGCCTTCTTAAGTGAACTCCTACGTTGCTTTGATAGAAGAACTTCTCACAAACTTAAGATCTTGGGCAGCAAATCTACAGACTCTCCACTAGTGACTTCTTTAACATTGGTTAAGGCAGCAGTCTGGTGATGCTTGTGAAATCAGAACAGCACTGTAAATAATGTGCAAAACAGCACTTCCCATTAATGCTGCAATTTGATTTTCCTCCAGGTATCAACCACATGTCTATGCAGAACCAACACACAGCAAAACTACCTAAGAGACCACATTTAATCACCACCTGAAATACCCCACAAGTCAATGTTCCCTCTTTCCCTTTACAAGGGCAAGATGCTGATTCTCCTCCTTGCCAGTCAGGCTGCCAAGCACATGGCAAAACTCTCCTGAGAGCTGACAAGGGTGTTCCCAAATGCCAGCCTTGCCTTTAGGACCATAGTACAGCTTGGATTGGAAGGGACCAAAATAACTTCACCATTCCAACCCCCTTGAGACAGACAGAGACACTTTCCACTAGACCAGGGTGCTCAGAGCCCCATCCAACCTGGTCTTGAACACTTCCAAAGATGGGACATGCACAGCTTCCCCAGGGACATGGTTTTTCTGCTGCAATTACACGTTCAAAGGGAAACCATGATATGGGGAAAAAGCACAGCCCTAGGCAGAGCCTACATGTTCCTGTATGTCCTTTAGTAATTAAATAGGAATACAGCCTGCAAGCCTGGTGTGAGCTGGTTTTTTTTTTAGCCTGCTGTTCCCAGGATGGTTATGGCAATGTGCCACACAGCCTGGGGAAACAGGGCTATACGACTGAGTGACCTTAACTGCTTTTCAGATGACATTCCACTCTCTTCTGGGGACACAGACCTTGAGGAAAGGACAGGAGAGAGATTGCTTCAGCTGTGAGGTGGTTTCCATCCCAGTCAATGCAAAACTTCAGAGAAAAAACCCCCACAGGCATTGTTACAGGTTTGTGTTACAAGTGTACGAGTCAGAAAGTTTACCTCACTTTGTCAATTTCTGAAGACATAAAGAAGCTGGGAGGGAGAATGGGGAGAGACTCGATCCAGCAGCTATAAATGCATCTTATTAGGTATATTGTTCCCACTCCAAACTCAAACATGAGTCTGCTCCTGAGCTAATCCATCTCCCACAACACAGTCTGCAGGATCAGGCCCTACAACAACATAAAAGCCAAGGAATGGACAGGAGATGATACACAACAGCCCTTTTCAGAGAGGACAAAATGCCTCCAGTTGACAGAGCTGAGAATGCACTGCAGTCTCTGGAGACAAATTCTCTCATACCAGCTCTCTTACTGTGTCACAGAAACATTATTTGCCTGGTTTTAGGTTTCAGATGAAGGCAAGAAAAAGAAACACTTCAGTGAAACTCTGTGCCGTTCATGGAAGGAGTTCGCTACTACTGCCATGTTATATTTTTATTTTATTACAAGGGAAGCCAGCAAAGTATGTTGGGGATATTGGAAATACCACAAAGGGAACAGAGCATTTACAGTGTAAAGAATGAGGTTGTTTCTTGTGCATATCTCTGTGCCACAGCTGTATGCTTTAGCTTTGCCCAAGGATGTACCACAGGCCTGTACCCAGAGGTGCAAGTCTTGGTTCCACACAGTGCAGGGAGCTTGAATCCTTGGGATTGCATCCTTGGGATGAGGGAGATACCAAGCAAACACCTACCAACGTTTAAGAACATAGAACAGAAAACTGGACAGGCTGGAAGACAGAGCCTCTAGGAACTAGGAAAGTTATTTACATCTCTCTGGCCTTAGACGCCCTGAAGTTGCAATATTTAAACCATGAGAAATCTTCCTTTCCCCTCTAGGCACTTTTATTTGCCACACCTTTATGATGAACAGGAGCTGGGTGCAGTCACAGCTGGAAAACCCAGGGGGAATAAAAAACAAACCGTTTTCCATCTTCCTGAATCCAGTCCAATGTGCAGCTGCAAAAAGCAGCTCTGCCACACAGTAGAAGATGCAAAAGAGAAGCAGGGATTTCATCTGCTGATGCTGCCCCCAAACTGCAGTCAGAGCCTCAGTCATAACCTGCAGCACTCAGACTCACAGAGATGAGCTTACCCACTGCTAGCAGAAAAAAAAATAGAAAGCCTCTAATAATTACTTAACAGTTCCTATTAAATTATTTGTAAAATTCCTGGGATTAAATATATTCAGATTTTGAAGACTTTTAGAAAGGACTTTTTACACGAGCGTGTAGTGACAGGACAAGGAGAGAATGGCTTTAAAATGAAAGAAGTTTGGCATCCCACTTGTCCATCAATATGAATCACATGGCAACTGCCTTTGCAACATAATCCCTCTACAAGTTCATCAACAGCACATCACAGATCTGGCTTGAAGAATCCCAAACTGCCTCCTGCACTGCAGCTCCAAAAATATAACCAATGCTTTTAGAAAGGCTGTTTTCAAGCAAATCATGTATTATATTGTCTTTAGCACCATTCCCATGTAAGATGGAAAGGAGGAATTGTCACTAATGGCTTTTCACCTATTTTTTCATTACTGTTGCTGAGAAGAATGTGCTAAAAGTAATACCTGTGATAAGAACAAGATGAAGTGTGGGGGTGTGGCAGGCATAAGTCTGCTTTTCTTCACCTTCTCTCCATATCACATTATTATCAAGGGAGCACATAATGTCACCACGTGGCTGAAAAGAACTTGTTTCTCTTTCCACAGGTGTTTTACATCCAAATTCCTACCTGATAGCTATAGCTGATGACAAAAAAAATAAAAAAGGCAAAATGAATTTCCAATTTCCTCCTTAACTATTTTCCCATAACTAAACAGATCTCTGCAAAGAATTTTTTCTGCATTTGGCCACTTTCTCTGTGGAGCAGCACAAATACATTTTTGATGAAGGCAATCCTAATTTTTTTGGCAAGGAATAGCATCCTGTATTGATGCTGTTTTACATCTTTGTCAGGGACATGGGCACTGGGATTCCATGCACCCTCAACAAGTTTGCTGAGGACACTGAGCTGGTTGGTGTTTGTGACACACTGGAAGAGGGGATGTCATCCAGAGGGGCCTGGAGAGCTGAGCCCACGCAAACTTCAGCAAGTTCAACAAGGCCAAGTGCAGGGTCCTGCACTGGGCTGGGGCAATCCCAAGCACAGGTACAGGCTGGGCAGGGAATTAGCCCTGGGGAGAAGGACTTGAGGATGCTGGTGGATGAGAAGCTCAACACGACCCAGGAATGGCCCAGAAAGCCACTTGTATCCTGGACTGCATCAAAAGCACGTCAGAGGAGGTGATTCTCCCCCCGACCCTGCTCTCCAGAAAGCCCACCTGCACTTCTGTACCCAGCTCTGGGGCCCCCAGTACAACCAGGATGTGGGCCAGGAAGAAGATCAGAGCACTGGAGCACCTGCCCTATGAAAACAGGCTGAGAGAGTGCAGAGATCCTATAACACCTTCTAGTACCTAAAGGGGCTACAAGAGAGCTGAAGAGGGACATTTTACCAGGGCATTTAGGGACAGGAAAAGCCAGGGGATGAAAAAAAACTGAAAGGGGGCAGGTTTAGATCAGATATTACAGGAAATTCTTTACTGTGAGTGTGGTGGGGCACAGGCTGCCCAGAGAGGTTGTGTGTCCCTTCCCACGGCAGAGGCTTTGGAATGAGATGCTGTTGAAGGTCCCTCCCACCCAAAGTGTTCCATGATTTTAGGATATGCAGTCCACTAGTCCTGGCCTCACACCAGGAACCCTGCACGTCCCTGCCACCACCCCATGGATGTCCTGGGGATGCACACCAAGGGGTTTGCTGGCCCATTTCTTCCAAAGAATATTAACCAACGGGAATACGCTAGATGTGAAAAGGAAAAGAAATGGAGCAAGGGAACGAAAAGGGCCCTCTCCACTAAAAATGAAACCTTACATTCGGGGAACAACACAGCACGCACTTTGTAGGGTGCACGATGAACCCCTTACCTGCGTGCGGGATTTAGGCTCAGAATGCCCTTCTCGAAAGCCTTTGCTGCCATCTCACGGCACATTTGGAGAGAGCCAGGACAGCTCTGGCTTTGCCAAGTGCCACAGCCCCCTGGGGCATTCACAGCCCCTCCCTCAGCCACTGCCCCCGTGTCCTCCAGGAGCAGAGCAGGGACCCCACACAGCAAGGGCATTAAATACCTTCGTTGTGGGGAGTACGACTGAACCCAAGGGCCCTAAATGAACAAGTAAATGTTCAAATAAAGAAGGTGCCTAGAACATGAGATGATGTTCTGTTCGTGACTATTTTCTTTCCATTTTCAAGCTCTGAAATGAGTGACCTAACCAAACCCAGGGGGAAAAAGAAAAAAGCCAAAATATAAGCACATCAACATAAATAAGAAACAACTATGTTTAAACTATTAAACATATTGAAAATCAAAATAAAAATCACTAATGGAAGAAAGATACTCACAAATCGGCCGTCAAATTGTATCTAGGAGAGGTATGAGTACAATACAGTGTCCTTCCCTTGCCTGTCTGCTCCTGTGGTGTTCATTAGTGTGTCATTACCATACCTCTGTAAGGTTCTCACACATCCCAGCTCCTCAGGACCTCAAAGCATTTTTCAGACTTCTATTTTTGGACAGCAGGCACCTTGACATAGCACAGCAGAGAACCCAGATTTACATTTACACTGCAACGTGCTCCAGTCAGTAACTCAGCCCAGAAGTTATGACTGAATTGCTGGTGGATTAAGAGGAATTCTCTTTTGTGTGTATACACCTCACTGAAATCTCAGCCCTCATGAACAGTTCTGCACCAGAAGCTGGTTTTGAGCCAACATTCGTGGGAATTCACACCCCCCAATGTGACATTGAATGCCCATTATCTGCTGTATGGTACTGACCACAACTTCAGCAGCTGAGTCCCTCCTGGGGAAATCCTACTCATCCTTTCTCCAGGCAAGAGGTTTCTGTTACTGGAAAACATTTTTTTAAAAATTTCCTATTAAAAAAAAGATACCTGTAGAGTTTTTCCACTCTGAATGCTTCATTTGAAGCTGAGACTTGCTGTTCTAGCAGTTCCTTCAAAGCTCACTGTATTTCAGGAAAGGACATCAGTGGCTGCAAACCCTTTCATCAGTGAGGCATTAACTATTTAATTTTACAGTTGTGGCTCTTTTCCACAAGGAATACAGAGAATTCATTAGTAATCACACATGAGAGTGCATCCACCCACATGTTCCTCTCCTTTGGCAATTGTATAATTATACAATCATTTCTTATCAAAGAAACTTGTGCTTTTACCTTCTACACAGTAATTGCCACGTGCCTTTTATCTCTCCCAAAGAGAGGGAAATGCTAAAACCACATTTGTGTCAAGGAATGCTCTGCTTTCCTTTCAACAGCAAGACACGGGGCATGTGCAGAGAGAAATGTTATTGTAATTGTGAAGCCATGGGAAGTAAAACTCTAGGAAAAAAATATTCCAGTCAGCAAGTGACAACCACACGTGGTGGGGAGAGGTTGGACCTTCAAGCTGTCACTGTTCTCTCTAAATACGTATCACTCCTTCTCTTGCTTTCTTTAATTCCTGCTTGGCATTTTGTTATTAGTCCCCACACAGTAAACAACGGGCTGCAAGTTCTGGCAAAAAGAACTGCTGAAAGGATTATTCATCCCTCTGCAAGAGTGCTCTGGGAGATGAGAGCTACATGTTCTGCATTCTGTGACTAAGATACAGTCCCATGTGTTTTCCCTGTTCAATCAAGTGTGCAAAGAACTGTCACAATAGTCCTTGATGCCAAGGAAATAAAATTTAGGGTAGAATGCAAAACCTGAGTTGCATTTTAATGGCATGGTGTCTGCACCTGTTTTTTCTCTCCTCTTTGTTCCTTTTTTTCTTTTTTAATGTTTATTGACAATTCATTAAAGCTTCATCATTCCTCTCAACAGCAAAAGAAAAGCAAGTTGTTATTGTACCTGTCTAGATAATTGTTACTGAATTGTTGTCAAATTCTTAGAAGTGGCTATATATCTTTCATGTCAGACCACTGGGACTGATATGAAAACATTTCCAGGCTTCTGCAGGGTTTGGTGGCTTGGGTTTTTTTCCCCTTTGCATTTAGAAGAAGACGTAAAAAGAACAAATAAGTCAAAATGATAAATTATGACAGAAAAAACAAATCAAAATTTGAATTGCTTGATAATAGAGAAAGCATGGGGCTTGAGGGAAGATTAGAACAGCCTCGGGAAAGAACAGAACTGAAAGTTATTTAAAAGTGATAGAAACCCTCTAGGATATGCAACCCCACCATTGTTTCTGTTTGGAAAATCAGTTTTCAGAAGCTCCAATTAACCTTAATTGAATTCTGCCTTAGCAATGCCTAGAATTTTAATTGGTGGGGAAGGTGATAATAAATCTCTGTTCAAAATATGGCTTGGCCATTAGCAATCACAAGAAGGGCCCAACAAAGTGTCACAGGGAAGGACCTGCTTATTCTGCATGCAAGGCCACCTCTAGACCATAAAACATTCCCTTCCCAGTAGAAAAAGCCAGTCCTGCAGGTAGTTGAGTTCTCCAGCCATGAATAACAACCAATGACTCCAACCACTAATATGTTCGTGTACAACATCCTTAAAGGTTGTTTATTCCACCTCTTGCTTGCCTTCCCCTTCTCTTACATTTGGTTTTAACTTTTACTTCAGTCCCATTGACATCCTGCTGCTGGCCTCCATTACTCACATGCTTGTCTCTCACTTTGCTTGTTCCCTTTTAGGTCAGGATACCTTCAATGTGATATTCAGCTGTTCTGGAGATCTTGTGTTTGCAAATAAAACTCCACAAGGTCGCTGTGCCCGAGGTATTGAGCTGCAATGGCTTTCAAATGCCTCATTCCTTGTCAGAACCTGCCCAATCCTGGGTTTGGGCAGGAATGACTGACTAAAATTTGTGAATTAGGATGATTTTGCTGACTTTGTGAAGTTGCTAGTAGAGGAAGCAGGGCAGCTGAGTGACAGAGCTGGAAAACATGTTAGAGGGAAATGAAGCTAGCAAGCAGCTGTACCATCAAAGAGGGCAGCAAAGAAAGGAAACAAGATTGGGATAATATTAAGAAGTTTTAATGGACTGAGACACAAAGGATAATCAGGCATCAGAGCTAAAACCTTCTTCAAGATCAAAGGGGTGCAAGGAGGAGACAGAAGGAAGTTAAGTGACTCCAGCTGTCTCACCTAGAGAGAATCTGTCCCAGTCCCAGAATGCTTCCAGTGCCACTGCATCTGGAGATGAAGGTGTGTCCTTACATAATACTCATGTCTCCTCACATTAGGAAAAAATTCTTCACAGAAACAGTGACTGGCCATTGGAATGGGCTGCCCAGGGAGGTGGTGGAGTCACCATCCCTGGAAGTGTTTAAAAAACCACGGGATGTGGCACTGAGTGCCATGGTTTAGTGCCATGATTTAGATGGCTTTAGGTAGTAAGTTGGCCTTGATGATCTCAAAGGTCTTTTCCAACCTCTTGAATTCTGTGATTCTGTGATCACCCAGTTAGGACTCAGGCAGAGGTCAGAGAGAGGTGGAACTGAAACGCCAACAGTGTGGAGAAAGAGGTTTCAGACCAAAGTACAAGGCACTGTCAGGACGAGCCCAAGGCTGAGCTCCTTCATGGTGTGTATGTGGTACAGAGGCATCAAGGCTCACTCACACCTTGGGAAACCAAGAACTGCTGCACCAACAAGTGAGCAAGAGACAGGAATAATTCTCAAGTCCTCTATGCTATCACCTTACCTTGCAGTAGAGGATTTTCCCTTAAAGAATTGGGACTTTGCAAACTGGTGGCAATGATACCTCCATATATGTCACAAACCATGGCACTGTCATGGTAGCAGAAAATGGAGGGAATATTTACTTATTATTTACTAAATATTTAGTTATTATTTATTAAAATATAAATAGGAAATCTGAGGCAAGGATTTATTTGTCCTGTGCCACCTTCTATATAAGTAATCAAGCTGAAATCAGACCCAAGAGATCTCAGACAGCAGCACATCAGCCAGGGTCCACAGCTCTTCCCAGACACTAAGGGGATGCTCTGTACTAGATAATGAACCTTGAAAATCCATATCTAGCCTGAATTTTCCCTTCCTAAAAGAGAAGGGAAGACTTGGTATGGCCATACAATGGAAAGCTCCCTCTCTTCAAAAAATTGAATTTGAGAGAAGAGAATTTGGTTGCATGTAACAGAGCCTTGTATACTGTGGTTGGGAGCAAAGATTTAGTATCCTATATTTGAGGTGGCACTATAAAACATGTTAGCTCAGCAACCAAGTTCCACAGCCAGGGAAGGGCCAATGGGCAAAGCCAGTCATCCCAGTCATCCCAGTACAGGGGTGCCACCATGATGGGCTGGGGTGGCCACAGTGGGGACCACACACCACACAAGTGGCAGCAGAAGGGAGGGCAACAGTAAAACAGTGCAGCCTGTGACACTGGAGTGGGTTTTCCAACTTTAAAGCTCTGCAAAGGCAGCCTAGGAAGGAAAAGCAATTTTCCAGTTGTTTTAGTTTGTGCTGCATAAAAGGGTGCCAAGGATGTTCTTTCAAACCTGCCAATTTTTCCCCAGAGATTCAATGCATTTTTTACATACCCCATTTTTCTCAGAAGGAAAAAGTGGCAGAGAAGAAGGATTTTAGCTGCTCCTGCTGAAAACTGAGTGTGTTTTTCTCACCCCTTCCCTAAATTCCAGAGACAAGAAGAGCTGTCTCTGCACACTTTGGCTGCTCCTTTGAGAGACGAGACATTTCTCTTGGGAAATACAGTGAAAAGCAGACTTTATACCCCTGGTGTTTCTGATTTTACAAAGACAGAATGACATTTGCTACTTGTTCTCACGTATCACAAGGGATGCATGAGAGAGATGGACTTGTCTTCTCCTGTTTAAGAGTCTCTCAGCTCTCAAAACTATGTGCAGAACAAGCCACATGGGCAAGTCTAACCCACCACACATTAAAGGACATCATGGAGTTCCAGGCCCTTTGGCTGAGTGAGTGGGGAAAAAAGCCCTGGCAAGAGACAAGGGGTGTCCTGGGCTTTGGACAAGACACAAGGCCAGAAACACCAGGCAGCCCCATTTTCTCTTCCCATTCCATGGCCATGCTGGCATTAAGAACCCTCTTTCTCTGGACAGCATTGCCTTGTGAAAGATCCAGATCCAAGTCAAGACAGCCTTCAAATATTACTATATGATTCCACTTTATATAGTATCTTCCACAAAGCTGCTTATTATTTTTCTGGCAATTCACTCATGAGCTCCTGAGCAATGGGCAGATTTTCCCCTTTGATGGCAACACCCATCATTTTGATGGTAACAGCCACACATACACAGGCATATCAACTGAATCACCCAAATTCAGACCTTTTAACAGAGGTTTGCTGTTGTTTTCCCCAGCATACTGAGGATGTCTCTTTTAAACTGCATCCAGCTTGTTTGGTATCGTGGATGATCTATTTCTCCAGCAGTAAAATATCTACTCTGTCATCAGATTTGGAGTAGAAATCAATCCAGAAATACACTGCTCGTGCAATAATGCCACACTTTAGCAGAATAAATCACTGCTTCCCTCACCACAAGACCTGCTCGTGCTGCATCCACTCACCTATTTGGAGCACATTACTCCCTACAAGCCACAGCACAGCTCCCTTCCCTTCCTACACAGGAATATGCACCATCTCACAGGCTCCTTTTAAAGCACCCGTGGATATCTGATGCTTAACTACAAGGGTTGCATAATGGAGGCAGTATGTCTTCAGCCAAGAAAAATGACAGTCAGAGTGAGAAGACTAAACCCATTCATCACTTAATGCAAAGCATTATTTTGCTGCAACCAGAGCATCGCACCAGGATTGATTACAAACAAGATGACACCTCCCTATGGACTGTCTGCTGTATTATTATAAATAAATACCCATTCATTTTGGAGCCTGTATTACTGCAGAGAATAGATTATATCTCAGGTACACAGTAAATATCCCATTGAGTACAATGTCCCTTCCTCACCAACAAATGAGTTTTGTCTCACAAAACACAGTTTTGTAAACAAGATAAGGGAACTGACAAACACCAAGAGATGAGGAGATTTGCCAAAAAAAAAAGCTCAACTGATAGCTACTTCCATGAAGGACACACTAAAAATTCAATGACTTGCTGTTAGAGGGGAGTTGAGGCTGGAGAGGCAGTTGCAGAAGGCTTGTCCTTGCTCCTGCAAGGGAGAAAATCCTAAAAGTTTTCCCAAAGTCCTCCAGATGCCCCTGAGACAAAAGCAAACTCTTCTGGTTTCAGAGAGCCAGTGGTTCACAATGACCAGCTCTAATCAGCCAAGCAGCAGCATTCACAAAAACCAACTCATGGCAGCTTAAAAGGCTGGGAGCTGCAAAGTGAACATCCTGGGAGAAATCTGGTTCTCTTTATCTCCTTCCCACCCTCTGCTTGCTGATTACTCATCTCAGGGTGCCACCAGAGCACTCCCTGCCCAGACAACCCTGCTCCCCTCAACAACCTCCCAGATAAGGTACGATGCTCAAATACTGGGGTCACGACTTGGCAAGGACAAGAAGAGCTGGTTAAAGGAACACCCTGGCAAATCCTTGTTATTTATTGACAATTTCTTTTCCTTTCCCTAGGAGTTTTAAGCACTTTGCATCAGGAGACAGTATTTTCTGCCAACAGCAAGTGTTGCCACCAGCTTTGCTCTCTGTGCCTGTGTCTGGGGCCATTTCTGCAGCCTCTGGCTTCAACAGTTCCCTCCTCATGTACTTTTGCTGCAAAAGAAATACCCTCTTTCCTTCTCCATGCTACTTTGTCAGCCTCCAGTGGTCTGCAAGGACTGAGGCTTATTTGTGCAATGCTCTACCAGCCTCACACAGATGGTGAGAGCCCCTGAAAGTTCAGTGACTACTGGGAAAAGGCAGTAGTAGCAGCTTTTATTAGCCTTCCATATGTGAAGGAAGGGGTGACACCCATGCTGGGCCATGCCTATACACAGATGTAGGCTGGAGGCCCCACTTCACAGGCATTTATTCTGCCTTGAAGAGACTGGGAAACTCAATGTTTCCTCACATTTTGGCTACCAAAGTCCAGCTGAGCCTGTGGATGGGCTTAAAAAGTACAAAGAAACAGCTGAAAAGCCACGACAGAAGTGCTGGAGTGGAAGCAGGGTGTTGATGAGTTCTCTCACCCCTCTCAGCACAGAGAGCAGTGGGCAGACCTGGGTTGGCACATGGACAAGGCATGCCAGTGCTCACCAACTCATCTGTTTGTCACTCAGCAGCTCTCTCCTCTGCTCCTACCTGCATCCAGTTGTATGACATCTCCCAGCTCCTTCTAAAAGGCCTCAAGATGCTGGTGCCAGAGGTGGGGGAATTTTGCCATTGGAACTGTGCAATAAGTCATAGAATCACACATTGGCCTGGGTTGGAAGGGACCTTAAAGATCACTTCGTTTCAACCCCTCCAGTGTGGGCAGCAACACCTTTCGCTAGACCATGTTCTCAGACATTAATCCAACCTGGCCTTAGAGATTTCCAGGGGCATCCACAACTCCTCTGGGCAACAGGTTCCAACATCTCACCACCTTCATAGTAAAGGCTTATTTCCCAATAGCTAATCTAAACCTACTCTCCTTCAGTGTGAAGCCATTACCCCTTGTCCTGTCACTCCATGCTCCTGTAAAAAGTCTCTCTCCATCTTTCTTACAGGCTCCCTTTGGGTACTGGAAGGCCACGATCAGGCCACCCTTTTCCAGGCTGAACAATCCCAATTTCCTCACAGCAGAGGTGCTCCATCCCTCTGATCAACTTCATGACCCTCCTCTGGCCTCACTCCAACAGGTCCATGTGCTCCCAGTGCTGGGGCCCCCAGGGCTGGATGCAGCTCTGCAGGTGGGGTCTCACCAGGGCAGAGCAGAGGGGCAGAATCCCCTCCCCAGCCCTGCTGCCCACACTGCTCTGCCTGCAGCCCAGGAGATGTTTGGCTCTCTGGGCTGGAGTGCACATTGCAGCTCATGTCTGGTCTCTCATGCAGACAGATCTCAGAAAAGATCCTTGCCCAGATCTGGCACTGTGCACTCTCCTCAATGCTCGTGCCTTTCATCCCTCCTTCTCCAATCTGAGCAAGTAAAAACCTCCGAGATGCTTTTTATTTGGGTGTGTCAAAAAGAGAAAAATCCTCAACCTTCCCACACTCTCTACAAAACAAATAAGAATTATCCCATTTCACAGATAAGGAGACTGAAAAAGCTTTTTCAGGGCTTTTTCAGATTGGAGCCAGATAGAATTGAAGAATTGTGGAAAAGTGAGGAAATCACTTAGATCTGCAGCTGCCAAAGCCTCTGCCTTGCTGTCCTTCCCCAGGGAGGCCTCACCCAAGTGGGAGAACAACTCCAAAAAGCAACAGTATTGTTCAGTAGTGTCGGGAGCAAAACACTGAGTGGGAACAAAAGCAATGTTTTAATTCCTATCTCCATCCTCTCCTATTTTACATTTTCCTTCGCTTCAGCAGTGGAGAAAAACTTCCCTCTGCAGGCACAGAAAAAGTGAAGATAATCAGGCAATTTCCCATCTCCGATCAAAACGGCAACTTCCCCTTTGATTATGAATTCCAAATAAAACTAATATTGTTCCGTTTCCTTTGAATGCCTTACAAAAAGCAATTGCCATTTTTCAGCTGCGTCTGCCGCCTTCCTCCCTACATATTATTTTCACTCCAGGCCTTTCCAGACACCTTTTGTAAAAGCATTAACTGATACTTATTTGACACAGAGCTGCTCTTTCCATTTCTCTTTCAGTTTAACAGAGCCCCGCAGACCACAGTGAGGAGGATTTCAAGCAATCACTCTGTTTCATATACCTGCCTTTTTTTTTCTGTGCAAGAGAACACTGTTATGGAAGGACAAGGCATAAAACCCAGTGCTGGCAGCACCCCTCAGCTGCCCCTTCACAATCCTTCCAGCCCACAGCAGGGATGTGGGGCTCTGCTGTGCACTTGCCAAGATTTAAGAGGGGAATGGAGGCAAGTTCAGAGGTTGCATGGCTCATTGCACTACTGTGTCAAGTCCCCTCCACAGCTCTTTCATGCTAACGAAAATGGAATAGGAAAATTGTGCTAAGCAGCTGATCTGAGAGCAGAGACAACTTGTAGTAAAACACGTGTGTTTTGCGTGCCTATGTTTTAGAAAAAGCCACAGTTTCCATCAGATAAAGGATTGTGCTTGCATCCTAGTAAACAAAAATATAAAAGCCAACACACCTCCTTGCTACATGTGCCAGTGTCATGCTGAGGGTTTGGGTCCCTGTCCCTCACTCCAGTGGAAGGTATGATGACCTTTAAGGTCCCTTCCAAGCCAAACACGCTGTGATTCTGTGATAATTCCACCATGGTGAAAGCATAGCTGCTGAAGAAATTAATTACACCAAACGTGCCCAGGGATGAAAAAGGCCAAAAGTCCCATCCAAGGCTTTACTGAAAGGGTAGGACTGCTTGGTAGATTCACATCTGGGGAAATTCTGTAATTTTGAGGACACCTGTGATGCTAAACTCACACCAGAATGTAAATGGGAAGTATCAAAAGCCAGATTTGCGTTGTTATCCACACTGCCTAAAGCACTATTTGTTAGTGCCATAACTAGCTGTCTGAAGTGTCTTTTGAATTGATATAAAACCTGGAGGAATAGGAGGAGGATGCTACACGTGAAATATTTCTTCTTTCCAGCTAAGACAACACAAACACAGGCATTCATGCAGCCAGCAAAAACTGCCCATCACACACTATTCATCCTGAAAGATTAATTAAAGGGTTGATTAAAACTCTCCACACCCCAGAGAGAAAGACTTTTTTTTTAAGAAACTCCAGAAACCAGATGAAAATTGTTTTTTCCTTCATGTTAATGAGTAGATTTTTTTTCTTACCTACCATTATTTTCAGTCTGTGCTCCAAGAAGATAAAAGCACAGCAAATCCCACCACCTGCACCTTGCAGAGGTAAGGACAGACGAGGGTGAGATGGCCACCAGCCCCCTGTGCCTTCCTTGGAAAGGGCTCTCATTTCCCCAGGCAGTACTAAGTGCCTCTTGCAAACTTTAGAGGGAAACCTTATTTTGGACATAATAGAAAATAGGATTTCCAGTCCCTTCCGCACCCTCTCCAAAGAGCTTGCTTCCCACCCCATCCCCCCAGTTTAATCATCTCTTCTGTCAACTTATGAAATTCTCTGCACAGACAGTGACATCTAGTGAAGGAAACCCGAATTTGTGTGGATGCAGAGCTGCACCTGCAAGAGAAGAGATGGGGATTGGAAAACGCTGGAAGGGAGGTGGCCAAGGGTCACTCACAAACAAGGCTGAATTACTGCCCAGCAGAAACTCATTTATTCACCCAGCCACAAAAACTCGGGGCTCACATTGCACTTGGCTGGCATTACAAAAAATAAAAACTGGAGGCAAGGCTGAGTTCACAGGTATTTCTGAGTGCCAGAGGGGCTGCCAAGTGCCAGCTGAAGCCCACCAATGTATGGAAGGATTATACCTGTGACCAGAATCCCTGCAGCCCAGCCTTGCACCAACACCCAGGGCGAGCCCAGGATCCCTGCACTCAACGTCAGCAGCCCCAAGCTTTGCCTCAAAGCAACCTGGCAGCTGGGCAGTGGCTGGAAAACATGTAAAATAGAAACTGCACCAAATGCTACTTGAAAAAACAAATATTTGTGGGGTCCCAGCACCCCCAGCTAAAGCAAAGTCACCTCTCCCTGCAAGTGGCAGGGCCATATTATCAGAATAAACACATGCAGTACAGAGCATTGATGCTGCAGACAATGAATAGTGGATATTGCAAATAAAAGGTGCCATCACCCAAAATCTTGATCCCATATTTGATCGTTATAAATATGTATATCTTTGTTTTTAAATCCCAAATTAGCTGCTGAAGAGTTCATCATCTACCTCAGTGGAAGGCAGGGAAGGACTTGGACATAATGCAGTGGAAAAGTCTCGGTGCTTGTTAACTGAGGTGTTTGGGAACATGCTCTGCCATACACCTACACATGCAGCTGTGGACCCAGCCCAGATGTGCTGTGTTCACCAAGCCAGCTCGGCCCTGACACCCGATTAAAGTGACACATTAGAACATTAGAGTTCATGCTCACATGCTGAAAGCTACAAAAACCACATGCAAAACCCATCCCGTGACCTGAAGGCATCTGACACGAGCCTGTGTTTTTTTCCCTTTTAAAACAGCTTCAGGCCACGTTTATTTTTCAGTCAAACCCCACTGCTTTCTAGGCAAGGGAAGATATGCAGAGTTTTTGCAAGCAGGGCCAGCCCTGCCCTTTGCCTGACACCTCACCTGGGGATGCAGTGGCTTTTCATTTATCCTGCCTGGATCACGGCCTGGTTCTGGCCAGGACAGGGTGAATTTCTGCAGCAGCCAGGAAGGGCATAACCCTGGGGTTACTGGATAGCACCTCAGCCATGCACAGGGGGGATGTAGGTGGTGCTGGTTTTTCAGTGGTGTGAGCAGTCATGTGTGAATCCTATGCCTGTCTTGTACACTCCATTATTTTGTTGTTGTTGTGACTGTTTTTCTGATTTCATTGCTTTTTCTGGTAAAGCAACCCATGATCTTTACTTTTTTGGGCCTTCAATTCTCCTCCCAATCCCTCTGCAGAGGGAGCAGGAAGGAAGTGAGTGAGAGATACACGGCCTGGGGGGTGTGATTGGGAAATATCATTCCTAAACACAACAGTCTCATTTGGCACCCAATGACAGGCACAAAGGCAAAAATTTCGGACTCTCATCATCGTAAGAAGAGAAGGTGATGTGCTGAGAAGGCCCCACCATATAATCAGCTACCTGAAAACAAAAAGCCATACACCCTCTTCCCTGACAGTTCCAGCTGTACTGTAGGGATACATCCAAAATGCAAAGCTGCTGTATGGAGTCCTACAGGGTGAGTGACAGAAGACAGAAAGGGACAAGGTGGACCAAGTCAGGTTGCAGAGCTGAAAGCTGTCCAGCTGACTTTGGGTATCACTGAACGAGAGAAAGGGCCAACACTGTCCATGCACTGACTCGTGGATGGCAGCAAACGCTCTGTGGGGGTGGTTGGATGGATGGGAAAAGGCCTTTGGCAGTGCAGAGAGAAACCCTTCTGGGCTGCTGAGACATGGCAAGGTATCTGGGTAGAGAGGTTGGCTGTGGAAGTGTAGATGCATGTAGATGCACATGCACCCAAGATTTGGGCTGCTGAAGAACATCACAGCAACAAACAGGGGGATCAGGCTGCCAAAGTTAAGTGTCCCACGTGGATCTGGACTGGCAACATCAGGGGGAATTATTTCTGGCTCGGTGGGCCCAGGATGCCTCAGGTCATCAGGGAAGAGATGGAACACACCGATGGGCTCACGATTGAGAGGTGGATTTAACTATGGACATTCTCTCCCAGGTCATCCTTAACTGTGAAACGTGCTTTGATCAAACAGGCCAAGCAGGTAAAGCCCCTGTGGTGGAGGATGGTTAAAATATACGGTATGGGGAGGCCTGGCAGATTGAGTACAGCACACTCCCACAAACCCACCAGGGCAAGTGCTATGTGCTGACAATGGTGGGAACAACCACTGGGTACCTGGAGATGCACCCTGGGCCTCAACTCACTGCCCAGAACACCATCCTGGGCCTTGAAAATCAAGTCCTGTGGCGACATGGCACTCCAGAGAGAAGTGAGTAAGACAACAGGACTCATTTCAGAACAGCCTCAGACACCTGAGACAAAGAGCATGGTACTGACTGGGTGTGTCACATTGACTGGGAAAAATGACCAGTGCAGTGGACTGTTAAAAACCACCCTGAAGGCAGTGGGTGGGGAGACCTCCAACCATCAGGATCTACATTTAGCAGAGGCCATCTGGTTAGTTCACACCCGAGGCTCTACCAGCTGAGCTGACCAAACCCAAACAAACTGATCCAACCAAAACCTTTACGTCACAGATGGCAAAACAACCTTTCCCCTCCAGGACACACATTCAAACCTCACTGAAGTCACTAATGATCAACCACCCCAGCTTTGCTGCACTTTCAAGCACTGTGCTGTGTCTCTGCAGGATTTGGTCACTGGGTGGCCTCCAAGTCACCTGGATAGTCCTCCCACCATGAGCTTTAGTGTCTGGGGCTTGTCCATCTCAGGAGGAATTTGCTGTTGTCTTAGATCCAGCTGGGTGGAGGGGAAATGGATTTAGTGTTGAACAAGGTCTTAATTTTCTTGAGGTGAAGGGTCTTTCACATGGCAGTCTCTGCTCCCTTGCAAAGGACAGGTAGTTCAAAGCTCCCCCTTGCCCCTCCAACAGACAGGAATCCCAAGATCACCCCAGCAGAATCTTAATATCGAGTTCTTGGATCTATTGCATTACTCTTTCACTGCCCTCACCTTGTCAGTCACCGAGTGCATCCCTACTTCAGAGGAGCCAAGGATGAAATGTCACTTAAACACACACCTTCAGCAGGAGCTCAGCAGCATCTGGGGAAACTCACCGAGCAGTCAAGAGCTACTAAAACCAGTACTAATGCAGACCACTGCCACCTTGGAGCACCTCTCCAGCATCAGCCAACCCCATAAGTCACGGGCTGCCTCCTGCCTGACATACACACCCAGGAGCAGGAGATGCAGGTGGCACCAGCTCCAAAAGCCAGGTCTGAGCTGTGGTGACACACTGAACCCCAGCGTGGTAAACCACCAAAACAAGCCAAAGAGAAGTCAGGGAAGACTGACACATGACAGTGAAGGGATTCAGAAGACAGCCCTGAGAGCCCCCCAAAGACAGCCGTGCCAGGCAGAGTGATGCTTTCACCCTGCAGGGGTCAGTTCCCCTCTGTGACTTTCTGCAAATTGTCGTCTGGACTTAGAGTACTGCACGTGTACTAGGGAGAGCCTGCATCGATCCCCTGATATCCCTGAAACCAGAACTTCTTTCAAAAAAGAGAAACTAGAATAAATGCAGAAAGTTCAGCTGTTCTCCAAGGAAAACAGCAGACTCGCCCAAAATCCAGCATGCACACACAGAGGGAAGCATACCTTTCCACCTCTCCTAAAGCTGCCCTGGAAGGACAAAAATCTACTCCTAAATGAATTTATGTTTGATCCATTATAAGTACAGAATTCACGGAGGAATTTGCTACTTAACACGTAGAACATTTTTGCAGGGTGAAAAACTTATTCTAGAAACAGCCCCTCTGGCCTTCTCCAGGAGTTGTTTGTGTTACCTTGGCACAACAGCCCCTCTGTTTTCCCACATAGCCAGGGAAAGGTGACAGCCCAGCTGGCCACCTGGGAAGCAGCCAGCTACCACCCTGGCCTTCGTGGCTGGGGGTTAGCAAAACCTTGGGCTCTGCCAGCTCACCAGGCTGGACCCGGGGCAGAGGGGCAGGGGCTGCTCAGCCACACGTAACAGGGTGCCCCGAGGTCGGGGTGGCTGCACAAAGAGTGCAAAGCCCCACCAGATGCCCAAAAGGGACCTTCCAATTCGGTGTGTCCAGCAGCACCAAGAGCTTCTCAGCCGGAATTCCAGGCTTCCCCACTCCTGCTGAGGCCGGGCAGGGATGAGCAAAGCCTCCGTGCTGGGGAATGCCAGGGTGCCTGGTGGGGCAGAGGGCAAAGCCCTGCAGGCCCCCTCCAGCTGGGTTACATAAGCCATCGGGGGCACATCCTGCCCGGGGGCACTTGCACAACCACCAGGGCCAGTGATGCAGGGCAGAGCTGGATGCCAGCCAGGGCTGGCTGCCAAACAGGAGGTGGGAGCTGCCTGCAGCCCTGACTCCAGGCAGCCCAACCACTGCCCTGAGACTGAGCACACCCCCAGGGAAAAGTCCAGTCCCAGGCCTGGCTGCCAGCTCCACTGCCCCTCTTGATTATACATTTACTGGCTGGAAACTGATGACTGGCAGGTTTCTTTACTGAGGCACCAAGCTACCAAGAAACCAGGGTAACGGAGCTTGAAGATGCATTAATTTCCAAAGATGAACATTAGTATCACTTTACCTGAGGAGTGCAGTGCCCAGCCAAGGATCCACAGCACCCCTATGTCAAACACCATAGCTCTCCATCAGTACCCATCTCTTTGCTTTTCAACAGGAAGCCAGACAGTAGCAATGTAGCTTAGGGCATAAATAGCTCACATCTGATTTGCAGAGCAGCTTCCAAACCAGAGTTAGTGAGCTAGGAAAGATTGGGACTCTGATATATAACTGTTCAGATCAGGCAGGGTACAACTACTGCATCCCTTTCACTGGACAAACAGCTGAGCTTTGTTAAGTGACACTACACGGACTGAAGGGCTACAACAGGTAGGAGGGGTGGTGGTTCCTATTACACTTCAGCTCTCAATCTCAAGCCTGCTAACAAGCAACACACATGCCAGACACCCAGTGCTCGGGTTTGCTGCAGGCCATGCCACGGGCAGCAGGCAGAGAAGCTCACCTTAAAGCCAGGCAGATGTTCTCCACCTCAGCTGCCCAGGGCAGAAAGGGGAGGATGGCAGGAAGTTTCCTTATTGCCCCTCAGCATTGCAGGGTGAGGTTCCGTAACAAAATAATTCAGAGCAGTACAAAACTAGAGTTGAAGCTCTCTAGTATTGCCCTGCTCACACTTCCCATTTCCCCCCAGCTCAAGGTCATCATTCCAGCAAGCTGAAATTTCAGCCCCTGCTTGGAGCTTGTCTTGTTGGTGCAGGAATCAAATACCTCATTTTGTAATCTGCTGGAAGGGGGAGGAAGAACAGATCCCAGACAGGCCTCCCTGAGACAGGGAAAGAGAAGAGGGAGAGAAGGAGAGTCCTCTATACAAACTCTCCCCAAAAACTGCTTCCTCCAAGACACTAAACCAATCTACTCGCAAGAGAGCTCTAGTCACACCTTAAAGGAGAAGGAAAGCATGAAGGAAGGATGATCCTTAAGCCAAGCAGGCTGTCCTTACCTTAGCCTAAGATACCCCGAAGCAGTCACTGGGAAGGTGGGTGAGCCTTTAGCCCCTTGGAGCAGGATGCAGAGAGCAGTGCTTGCAAACCACCTCTGCATGGGCAGCAGGGAGGACCAGGAGCAGGGAATGGTGCTACTGGGCAGCCCCACACCCACTCCTGCTGCCTCTACATGCCTGTGTCAGGAACTGCATCACCACCAGAAACTCCACACAGGCACCACTTCCAGTAATTTGGGCTCTGGGAAAGCTGTGCAAATCCCAGGCTTTTCAGTGGTGCTCACTCCACCTGCCTCCCATTTGCCTCAGTCCATGAGTAGAGGCAGGCAAACCACTCCTGCATCACTAAGTGTTTCCAGCAGGTCAGGAACTGGCAGCCCTGCCAGGCCTCACAGAACCTGACCTTTCTAAAAACCCCTGAAAATCATGTCAGCATCTGACAACTGCTCAGAAGCTACAACCAGGTCACAGTGACATTCTGATTGTGCCCATTTCTGTTTCTCAGAAGGCAGACTAAGGGCTAAATGGAAACGAATGACCCTGCCCTTCCTCAGATACAGGTGAGCACTGTAGCACAAGTGGCTGCAGTGGCTCCAAGGAGAGCAATTCACACACTGGTTCCCTTCAGTGTTGCTAGCACACATAGAAGGAGATTGAATTGCCTTTGCCCCAAGAAGGCAGATAGCAAGTCTTCAGAGCATAAATAATTATTCCAAAAATTAGTAAGTGTCAGAAAGCAGATTCAGAGGGGTACTGAGCAGATCAAACCAAAGGCTGGCTGCTGTGTGTAGAAGTCTTGGAAATTTTGATTCCACAGGCTCTTAGACAGACACTTACTCCTAAATGTGAAGTACTCTATATAATGATCCACGCTGTAGTGTACATTCATATCTGAGATGAATATACCTGCTTGTTTCTTTAACAAGATGCCAGAAGTGTTACTATCCTTCCCTCTCTTCCTTAGCTCTGTGGAACACTTCACCATCAGCTGCCCAGACATAACACTGCTCATATGCAGCAAGACAGATTTTGGATTCAAGTGGCAAAGCTCCACTTTCTGAGATGCTTTAGTGTCAGAAACACTTGAAAATTCAGAGCTGAGTGCTTTGGAAAGCTCAGTTAACTATGGCAAAGCTGCCTGTTTTAAACATCCAAATCTCTGCCCTACTGCCACCTCAGGTGAACCTGTTTTGGGGTACCCTCCCTAAAAACTACTGCCATCCCTATGTCTGCCACTGAGTCCTGGCTCCCAGCTTCTTCCCAGGTCCCAAAACCAAGGTGAGGTAGGGAGGGGAGAGCAGGTAAGCACTCCCAGCCCCACTGCTCAGGGAGGAAGACCCACAGCAGGGTGATGGTGGGGAGGTGAAGGGCTCCTGGTGATGTGACAAGGAAAAAGGGAATCCTGGGGGTGCAAGACATCCCACAGTGCACCAAACACAGCACAAGTGCTTTTCTGACAGAGGGATGACCAGTCAGGAAAAGCTGACTGACCCAGGTCATGGAAGGATTATTATCCTCAGACCATTACTAATCCCAAGGAAGTTGAGTTTGTGGAAATCATTGTTCTCACTACATGCTGGAAGAACTTCAAGCATAGCTGTATTTTTTAATAAGTAACACCCTGCTGGCCCTGGGATTGCCACAGCATTGGAAAAGGATTAACAGTCTGTCCAGGGTGTTTGAAACATCAGCATCTCCAGAGCAAAAACAGGTCAAAAAGCTAAGAAGAAAGCATTTCCCACAACCTATGCACCCTTTGACCTGGAGTCCTTCTCTCCATTTGCTCAATGTTCCCAGCTAGTGGAAGTATCAGTCAGATGCACATGGGATAGCTGAGAACATTATCCAGAGAAACTTCTCTCCTTTCTCTAAGTCACATATACCTAAAACTAATTGCATCCTTTGGATTTTATTTTCCACAGAAGCCTACTAGGACTTTTGAATCACCCCAAGGAAACACTGACTCACATTTTGGAGCTGAATCACCACTCTTCCCGAATCCCAGGGACACAGTGGTATGCATGGAAAACAGCTTTGTGCATCATCAGTAACTTTTTGTTTCTTTCCCCTATGCCTTTGTTATTGTCACACCAGCTTGGTCACACAGGGCCAAGGAAAGCCAGCACTCCAAAGAGCAGAGAAAAGCACATTCAGCACAGTGGGAAGCAGGAAACCTCCTGTCTTTCCTTCTCAGAGACCACATGAGGAGGTGGTTTGGCCTAAGCCCAGCTACTTGAGTCAGCAGAGAAAGAAAAGGAATAACAAACATAATGTACCACCAGTCATTAGGTACTTAAGGACTGCTGAGCTCCCTGGGTGACGAGCAGCTCCAACAAATCTGCAGGAACTGGACGTGAGCAGGAGGAGCAGCCAGCTCTGGGCAAAACCCAAGGGCTTCCCCACCAGGCTAAGAGGCATCTGGATGCCAGCAAATGCCTGACAGGGGCTGAGGACCTGGAACTCAGAGCCATCAGCTGCCCTGTCACCAAGTCTTTAACCTGTCAGCAACAGTGTGGCAGAGAATGGAACAAAACCCAGGCTACCTACTCCTTAGGCCACTGCTGGTAGGTATTTTCTTGGCCAAATCCCACCAGAAATGGAGGGCCAGTAGACTAGCTCATGGATTACTTGAATCACCGACCACTCTTTCCTTCTAGAAGCGTCTTGTCTTCTACACAGGGGGGAAAAAAAGCTGGTCACAGATGATCACACACAAGCAGCATGGAAATAAACTCTTAACCACAAGTTTGCCCCTCTGACAAGAGTGCCCAGACTTGAGAGCAGACAAGCCCAGTCAGGTGCAGTGAACCAGGGCTCCCAGTCCTGCATGGCAACCAAGCCTGTCTCTCCCATGCATATTTGTTTTAAAACAGAAGATATGAATCAGAGCTCAGAGGTCTTCAAGGAGTGGTCTACGAGTCTGAAAGCCGAAAATTCAAAGCTCAAGCCTTTCCCTCCAGGGCTCTCTGGCTGCCTCTCCAGTGCTCCCAGTGTAAGGGCTGCTTCACTTTACAGAAAACAAAACTGAAATTAGCAGGGTACTCACAACCTACCTGTTATCTTTCTTCTTTTTGTACTTCACTTAAAATAGTTTAATTAGAGCATTTCGCTTAGGGGGGGCTACATGAGCCAGGTGTAAGTTTAAGGACTCACCTTTGAAACTACAGCTGTTCTATAATGTCCCAGTTTACAATCATTTTTAGTAAAGCAAGGTAGAAAGAAAAACATTGTCTGTAGAGGGCTTGGGAGACTACCACCATCTGTGCTTCGATAATTGAAACAGAAGAATGAGAAGTGAAGACCCGCAGATAAAACTACAGATGAGGAACAACAGAACTAGCACAAGCCTCCCGGGACAAAACTCAGCCAGAGCCGAGAGGGTTCAAAGCACCAAAGTGACACAAGGCACCAAGCCCGGCCCTAGAAACGAGAGGGAGACACAGCAAAGCCCGAAGCGAGGAAGCGAAGTGAGCAGAGCACCCAACCGGAGCCCGGCTGTGCAGGGTGGGCCGGACCGCCCGTCCCCGGGGTCCCGGCCCTGTCCTGGTTCTGTCCCTGCTCTGTCCTGGTTCTGTCCCGGTTCTGTCCCAGCCCTGTCCCGGCCCTGTCCCGATTCTGTCCCGACCCTGTCCCGGCCCTGTCCCGGCCCTGTCCCGGCTCTGTCTCGGCCCTGTCCCGGCTCTGTCTCGGCCCTGTCCCGGCTCTGTCCCGGCCCTGTCCCGGTTCTGTCCCGGCCCTGTCCCGGCTCTGTCTCGGCCCTGTCCCGGCTCTGTCCTGGCCCTGTCCCGGCTCTGTCCCCTCCCGCTCCCCCGACCCGGGATAACGGAACGCGCCCCTCGTGACGTCACCGGCGGGAAACCTCCGCCGGGACACACCACTCCAAGTCAATGGGGGGAGACACGGGGGGGTCGCGCCCTCCCGGCGCAGCGCCCGCAGAGGCGCCGG
>WEIV01022611.1:114072-141259 GCA_013390005.1 Calyptomena viridis | reverse complement strand
GTGGCGTTCGCTCGCTCGGTCGGGGTGAGCGGGCGACATCCCGCAGCATCGCGAAGGGCGGTGCCGGGCAGCCGGCCGCGCTGCAGCGGGCTGTGAGTTGGTGTCCTGGGCTGCCTGCCCGGGCCGAACCCGTGCGGTGGCCCGGAGAGTCGGGCCCGCATGGCGCTGTCGGTAGCTGAGCTGTTCTCTGCCAGCGCTGCACTTTGTGTAGGATGAGCTGGACTCGCAGTGGGGTTTTTTACCGCAGACAGCACGTGGGGAGAGCCCAGGTTACTCTCCCAGCGGCGATGCTGAGCCTTCAGGTTCCTACTTGCCAGTACTGTTAAATAATTACACCCCGCTCTTCGCTCCCCAGATGAGACTTGGAAAGTGTCCCCGTGTCCTTGGGAGCCTGTGAGAACAACACCTTGGCGTGTGCCCCACTCCGTGCCCGCTGCTCGCTGTCCCGTGGCTGCACTGGGCCCCGCAGTTCGGCTTCAGCCTTAAGCCGGGTCTTGGCTCTGCCCGTGGCTACCGAGGCACTGCCGGAGGAGAGACTGCTGGTAGAGACTGGGGCAGTCCCCATTGCTCCAGACTGCTGCTGCTGAGAGGAGATAAGCCCAAGACTCCTTATCATTGAATGGTTTGGGTTGGGTGGGACCTTGAAGGTTATCTAGTTCCAGCCCCTCTGCCATGGGCAAGGACACCTCTCACTAGACCAGGCTCCTTAAAGCCCCATCCAACCTGGTCTTGAATACTTGCAGGGATGGGGCAGCCACAGCTTTTCTGAGCAATACCTTTGCAATATCTGAGGCAGTATTAAATACTGTGTGTGCTGCAGATCCACTCTTGCCTACTGCCCTCAGCTGGGGTTGGGGTGAAGTGTGTTCATTCCTGTTGCTGGTGTTATGGGGGGATGCCCCAAGCTGGGGCAGGTTGATTCTATTCCTCCTGTTGAAACCAGGCCAGGATGCCATATGGCAGGATTGAAGCTTCATACTGGGAAGAGGAGCATATGTGTCTGAGAGCTGGCAGAGTGGAGCTCGTGGTTAAAGCACTCATGAGGAAAAGGGTTTCCAGAGCTTGTGCCAACTACTCATTCTGTATATTACTGGAGGCAGGATTTGAGATTGCCTCTTCTTTCTGGTGTTGCCTGTTGACAACAGGCAGCACCTCCCTTGTGATGAGCTCTCATTGCTGTCCCAAAGGGAGCTGCACATGTAGTATGATACCCTGTAGCACAGGATTTGTCACATGAGGGTGGCACTGTCAAGTTTTTCCTAGAACAGGGGTTGCAGGGAGGGTGTCTCTGGCTGCTGCCAGCCTCCTTGGCTGTGGAGGCTGATGTGATTACAGGCCAGGCTGCAGGTATGGTGCAGCCATTCCCCTGGCAGTGAAATCCCAGTGGCAAACAAGTTGGGGCTTTTGGCCAAAAGCAGTGCTGAGAGGTAGGAGATGAAGGGAAATGAGAATGCTGTTCACCTTACCCAAAAGGTCAGGGCCTGGCTCCAGTATCCCTCTGCAGCCCTCTTCTTTGAGGCAAAGTCCTTAAAATAAAGTGTCTGATGGCTTGTTGCCTGAAATCCTAGAAGCTCATCTCCTGTGCTGGATGGTGCAAGAAACCTTCAACTTTACACCCTGTTCTTAGGTTTAATGAACAGTTTGAATTCTTCCTTTGCCCTTACTGTGCTGAGAGGAAGGTGCTTTTTGATTTTGATCACCTTTAAGAGTAAGTGCTGAGCTGGTGTTCCCTATTACATCACACCAAGAGAATCATGTTCACTTCCCACTGCCTTAGTGCAAGCTCAGGAGTCCACTTGTTCCCCTGCACACACCAGCACCAGAGTGTCACAGCAGAGGCAGCCCACGTTATCCCAGTTACAGGTCACTTCACTTGGACTGCAGCATTTTGGACTGGTGACCTTGTGCTTTGTTGACTGAAGAGGACATGTTCAGCGTTGCAGAAATAACAAAATGGATTTTGTGTTTGGAGTTGCCATGTTTGGGTTACTGGCCCAGCCCCTGTTCTGCAGAACAGCTCAGTCTGTGCTGTGATGGTTTCGGCACAGTGGGAACAAAGAACTTGTGCACATCAGCATCATCTTAACCTGGAGTCTTCCCACGGGAGCCCCCCTTCAGCCAGGAGCTCTCAAGGCACCTAGACCAGGACTGAAAGTGTTTGATTTGGAGTCTACACTCTCTTTAACCCAATCTTTCCCTGGGCCCTCAAAACAAAGCTTTATGCTGCCTGAGACATGACTGGCTTTAAAAGCTGTCGGATCTGTGCTGCAGCTGGGCCATAGCACATCCTGTGCAGGTTAGGCTATGCCTTATGCCCCACAAAGAGCTGGATACTCCATGATCCTGGGGATGATGAGATTTAGACGGGGACTTTATTTGCAGCCTGGCAGGTGGATGGCTGACCTTAGCCTTTGTCCTGCTGGCACAGATGGAAACTGCTCAGGGCAGGAGACCGGTAGACCTTTGGCTCCAGCTGCATTACACCCAGTTTGCCTCTTTCAACGTTGTCCCTCTGATTCAGATCAAGCCACAAGCAGCCTAAGGTCTTGCTAGTGGCTTCTTGGAGTATAACTCCTCAATATTCCTTTGGAGAGCCCACGTGGGTCGTGTCCATCCATGGCATGTCAGGGGCTGTACAGAAGGGTGTGTGGGCTGTAGGGCTCGGGGCTCTACTCAGCTGCTGATGCAACAGGAAAACCTCATGGGCTTATCTCCAGTTGCAGCACTTAGCCATGGGTTGTACCTACCCTAAAAATAAGTGAGCTGCTCCCTGTGGAGCTTCTATTAAAAGCTCTATTGATTTGAGTTTCTGCTGCCTGGCAGCCCTGGTAGTGTATAACCAGCACAGAGCACAAGTGTGCTTTGGTTCCTGCTCCCCATTTCCTCACAGCCATGTCAGGAAATGTGCTTGGGGATTTCACATTTCCCTCACTGTTAAATGGCATTTCTTCTACTTCAGCAGTACTTTGCTTCCTGACAAGAATTGTAAACCGAGAAAGACTGCAGAAACTGAAACATTTTACATACAATTTCCCTAAAAACACATTCATGCTTGTGAGCCCAAGTCACAGTTTGAGGAGCTCCTGGTACTCTAACTAA
Source organism: Calyptomena viridis (assembly GCA_013390005.1). Taxonomy (NCBI): domain Eukaryota; kingdom Metazoa; phylum Chordata; class Aves; order Passeriformes; family Eurylaimidae; genus Calyptomena; species Calyptomena viridis. Next base: position 138,160 of record WEIV01022611.1, on the reverse strand, counting down.
AAGGATGGAGATGGGCAGAAATGTCTTGCATCCAATCTAAAGTCCTAATTTACAGCTCTCTTAGAACTGTTCCAGAAGCACTGTTCTGTGGGCTTACACATACCAAGAGATACTTAATGAGTGTTTTGTGTCTTTAAAAGTATTCATTTTCCTAAATACAAAGACATGAGGCTTCTACTGCAGTCTTCCTTTTACTCCTTCTTTTTTTTGAACTGTGAGGGATCCCATCTTCCTGCCTGCCCCTCTACCCTGTCATTACTGTCTGTCACCAGCTCTTACAGTTGGCAATGCTGTAGTTCAGTCTGAACACACAGGTGTGGTTAGTAGCACCCCACATCTGCTGCAAGGTGTGAGCACAAGATGACAATTCTCTTCCTTTTCTAAGTAACTCAAAGATATAAATCAATTAGCTTAAACCCCACTGTGGGCCAACAGCAATGCCACACCGGAGTTCTGCCTCTGGTGCAAGTTGCTGTGGTGCAAGCACTGTCCTTCCTGGCGGTGTTTGAAGGGAAGCCAAGTGTCCACGCACATGTGGTGGGGTGGTACTGCTTCTGCTCGTGGGAAGTGGGAGGAGGAGGTGTTCCACAGCACAGCAGGCACGAGGGCTGCTGGCTGGAAGGCATGGATGGCTGTGCTGCTTGACCCTGCTAAGGGAAGAGGGCCGCAGCCCCCTCCTGTGTGTAAACCAAAGGGCAGAACAGTGTGGCAGGGGCCCGGGGCACGCCTGTGTAAGCCCGGTTTTCCCTTTGCAGTGTGTTCCATGGGCACCAGCACCAGCCGGCTCTACAGCGTGCTTGCCAAGACGCTGAGCAGCGGCGCCGTGTCCCAGCCCCAGGACTGCCTGGAGCAGCTGGACCCTGCTCGGCTGGATCCCATAGACCCCAAGGATTTGCTGGAGGAATGTCAGGTGGTTCTGCAGAAACGGCCACCCCGCTTTCAGAGGAGCTTTGTGAGCCTGAAGAAGAGCGCTGCCGGTAACCACCGCCCCATCCGGGTCATGCAGTGGAACATCCTTGCCCAAGGTAGGAGCTCCCTGGAAACCCTGGCAGAGCAAAGGGGGAGAGGTGAACTCCAGGAGGTACAACTGACTGAGGGCCAGGGGTGTGCTTTGACCACTTGAAACAGTGGCTTTCCTTGTCCTGCAGGAAAGGAAAAAAGGTCTCTCCTTAAAATTGTGATGCCAAAGGTAGCTCTGAATTCCTGTCCTAACTGCACACGGTGTAGTCAAAAAGACCCATTTAACCCCTAGAAAAGACTCATCCTTCCCTAAGTTTTATTGTTTGCGAAGCTTCTCTGCACTTTCCTGGTGAATTATCCAGGAATTCAGATCTGCTGTGGGAATTCTTAAGTCTTCAAAATAATTTTAACTGATACTTTTGAATCAAGGCTGTGAACTGACTTGTGCAATAGGTTTTTCTTACAACCTTTTGGGGTGGGAAGTCACCTCTCTTCAGGGACTGCCTTAACATTCTGCAGTTAAATCACTCCTGTCCCACTGCAATTTATTTTTAGACTTAAGCTGCAGCAGCCACATCTGAAAGTACCACAGTGTAGGGGAAGAAGGGTGAGGAAATCTTGTATGTGTAAGGGGAACTCAATTTTTGGAGTGGTTTGAGAAGAGGTTCTCACACTCCTTCAAGTCACCAGCTACTCCTGAAAAACCCACGACCCACATGTAACTGGTGTATGTGCCTCTGGCAAACCTGGAGGACAGGCTGTTGGAGCCATCAGTAACTCTCTTTTTTCCCCTCCCTGCTAATTTCAGCTCTCGGGGAAGGCAAAGACAACTTTGTTCAGTGCCCCATGGAAGCTCTGAAGTGGGAGGAGAGGAAGTGCCTCATCCTGGAGGAAATCCTCGCGTATAAGCCGGACATCCTGTGCCTGCAAGAAGTCGACCACTACTTTGACACCTTCGAGCCCCTCCTCAGCCGGCTCGGCTACCAGTGCACTTTCTTCCCCAAGCCGTGGTCCCCATGCCTGGACGTGGAGCGGAACAACGGGCCCGACGGCTGCGCCTTGTTCTTCCTCAAGGAGCGCTTTGAGCTCGTCAGCAGCGCCAACATCCGCCTGACCGCCATGAAGCTGAAGACCAACCAGGTGGCCATCGCTCAGACGCTCAAGTGCAGCGACTCCGGGAGGCTCCTGTGCATCGCCGTCACTCACCTCAAGGCCCGCACCGGCTGGGAGAGGTTCCGCTCGGCGCAGGGCTGCGACCTCCTCCAGAACCTCAAGAGCATCACCCAGGGCGCCGAGATCCCGCTCATCGTCTGCGGGGACTTCAACGCGGAGCCGACGGAGGAGGTGTACAGGGACTTCTCCACCTCCAGCCTCAACCTGAACAGCGCCTACAAGCTGCTGAGCCCCGACGGGCAGTCGGAGCCCCCGTACACCACGTGGAAGATCCGGCCCTCGGGAGAGTGCCGGCACACGCTGGATTACATCTGGTATTCCCAGCACGCCCTCAATGTGAACTCAGCCTTGGGCTTGCTCACTGAAGAGCAGATCGGGCCCAACCGGCTGCCGTCGTTCAATTACCCTTCGGATCACCTGTCCCTGGTGTGTGACTTTAGTTTTAACCAAGACCCTGACAGACTGCTCTGATGTGTTGGGGTGCCACTGGTATTGCAGTGTCTGAACTCGCCGCTATTTTATTTTAGAGAAAGCCTTTGAGGCTGGAAGCTGCTGGAAGAAGAGGAAATACTGTTGACTAAACATTGTGTCAGGAACTTGTTTGGAGTTAGGCTTGCTGTTCAGCCCTCATTAATGTGGAGCCTTCAAGGGACGAAGAAAGAAGCCAGTGTTCTCATCGTGGTCTTCTTGCCATGTCAGGGTTTGAAAACCAGAAGGCAAATGATCTTTATCCTTTCACTAAGCCTCCCTGTTTAAGGATTTAATCCTCTAATGAATGTGGAGGCCTTAGTACTTAAATTGGAACACTTGTGTTTGTAAAACAACTTGCCCTGACAGCATGCTAATTTTATTTATTTCATGTTAAGCTTTTGTAAGCACCAAAGGGAATGAGGTTCGACTGGCCAGTGAGATTCTCTTAAATCTTTTTCTGTTGCAATACAAAGGAAGTTTAATGGAGTTTAGACAGGAACAAGTCTAAGCTCTTACTGGTGTTGTCTTCTCATTTGTACATGCCCAGAGAGGATGAGTTCATTAAAAGTAAATTAATAGTAGTGCAGTGTGATGAAGGAGCAGGTGAGGAAAGAGGATAACCATGACCTGGAGCAATACCCTCACTTTTGCAGAACAATGTGCATGTGTCTGTTACACACATACAGCCTGAAGGTGTGTACTCACAGTGACTTACCTTTGTCTCTTCTGTGCTTCCCTCTGGAGGACACACCCAACCAAGAGAGTATTTCTTCCTTTGCTTCAAGTATCACTTTTCCAAATGGTTTAAATTCGCAGCCTTGTCAATCCTGCTGTTTCAGTCGAGGGCCAGTCTGAGTGTTGAAAGATTTTATTTATCTTCAGAATCAAAAGCTACACTGGAACCTGTTGCAAGGTAAAATTTATTTATTAAGCTGGTGATCCTGAATTTGATTTGAAATCATGCAGCAACAGTGTTCAGGGCCTCTTGCTGTGGCCCAGGGGAACTCTGGCCAAACCCAGAGCTGTGTTAGTACAGTAACTCTCATGATGCTCATTGGTGCGACATGGGAATTGCATATATGGATTGTAAACATGCCATAGGGAGAGAGGAGGGAAGAGAGACAACAGTTGGGAGTTGGGCTGGTATTTAGATAGTTGAGAGAGATGACACAGGGCAAATCAAGGAGTACTTCCATGTAAAGTAAGGCACATAGTAACCATTAAATGTTCCATGTGTTTATTAATAAAAGTCTTTGGAAAAAAGTAGTGTCTCTGCATTTTCCTGTCCCAGAGTGGGTGACTTGTTTGAGCTTCAAGTTTGTGGTGATGCTTCCCATTCCAGACCTCTTTCTCCCACCTGATCCCACAAGGTGGCACAGCTGCTTTGCCTTCACAGCACGTGCTCCTTCTCAAACCTGAAATGCCCAACTTCCACAGCAGACCTGTGGGCAAGGGAGTTACCTTTAGGTGCTAGGCTGCTCTCTCCCCTAGCCAAAGGTGAAGCCTACACTGTACTGCTGTAAATACTCCTGTTTGCAGCAGCTGTGTGGAGCTACAAACGTGGCCAGCACTGCAGAGCAGGGTGCAGTGTTCCTCCCTGAGGGCTGCTAAGCATGTCCAGCAGGGCTGGCTCCCCACGACAGACACATGAATTTGTCACTGTATTTTAGAACCTTATTTGAAGAGCAAGAGATGCCACAGCTATGTGCTTTGCACAGCCCATAAATTACTATTCACACTGCTGACAAGTGAAATATGGAGTCTGGCAAGTCCCAAATTCCCACACAAACAAATGAAGTGCTGTTGTACAGCTGTAACACTCTGCCTATGCTCCTGACCCCTGTAGGATGAGGGCAATGATCTCCCTCCAAGCCTGGGATTTATGTGGATTTGAATTTCCCCAGACAGAAAGGGTTCTACAACCAAGGAGACAATGTCCTTGGTGAATACTCTCACCAGGCAGCTGCAACATGCCAGCACCTCCTTCAGCTAGAACTTCAGAAAGAGCAAATTGTGCCCCTGGAAACCACAAGGGGTGGCTGTTTTGGGGGAGATTTTGGGCCAGAGATGCAATGCTCCTTATGTCCCACAGAAAGGAGACCTTTGAGCATCCCTGCCATGAGCATTTCATACCAACTAGACTGTGACAGCATCCCTTTCCTGGTGCTGGCTGCCCTCAATTGCTCTCGGGGGTGAGATGCAGTGCTTCTCCTTTAGGATTATCTTCTCTTAGGAATTTCCCCACAAATAGTCTTGGCAAGGAGGAGAAAGTAATACAAGTGCTCCTTAATGGACATATGTAGTCGCCTGTAGCCAAACACTTCTAAAAGGAACACCACAGTGTAGACATATGATACCTTTAATAAGTCAAATCCTTGCTCATCTACCACAGGAAGTCACACCAGAAACCTGGAGTTTCCATCCAGTGTCTTTTGGCAGCTTCTGGAAGAAACTCCACCCGTCGTAGAAAGCCCTGACTTGAGAGCAAGGGTAATACTGCACTCAGATCTGTGTTTAAAAACAAAGTAAACCGTAACCAAAAAAACCAAACAACCCACTACCCTGGCCAAAAAGCCCTGAATTTCATGTCACTCTTGCACAAGCAGTTCCATTTTCCTAAGGCCAGTGTCAGTGTGGCAGCTTCCCCACAGCCCCAGCACAGAGCCACAGCACTGGTGATGGAAGGCTGAACTATCACAGCTGCAAAATTCCCACTGTCTCTCACACTGTGATTCTGAGGACATCTGAACTCAAACCCTGGCTTGCAACACCAGCTCTCCTACAAAAGCAGGCAGACTGTGGAGCAGCACTGTGACTTGTATGATGCTGCCATCACTGCAGAGCTCTTCTGAAATGGAAAGGGCTGGGATTCTTCCTTCATCCTGGGCACGTGACATGTTCCCTGCTTCATCTCCTTAAAGGGAAATTCTGAGGGCGAGGGGAGGCTGGAATAGCTGAAAAGCCTGGGGACTCTTCCCATCTCAAGGCAATTCTTAACGTTGTCATACTCAGAAAGTCACACATCCCTGCCCCAGTACAACAGGGAACTCCTGCTGTATTCTAATAAAAGGTAGACAAGCCACAGAAATTAACTGGTAACTTCCCAGACAGCTTCAGCCTTTGATTCCATTACTTGCCATAAAATTTATTTTGCAGACAGGCTCTTTGAAAAAACTTAAATGAGATATTGCCCTCGGTTTGTTTTATGCAGCAAGAGGCAGGCCTGCAGCACTGAAATGCTTTTGCCAGCTCTAAATATCAATACACTAAAAGTCTTTCATAGAAAGAACCAGAAATTTTTGTTTCCTATGCAGCAGTATGCCTCTTACAGTAAAAATGTCTCCAAAGCTCTTCTTGTGGCTGCCTTATAAGAACACCAAGGCTAAAAAAAGTCTCAACAGATCCCTTGCTCTCATCTTGAAGAAAAGCTGCATTAGCTTTGCCAGTGACACTTTTCCCTCACCATCAAGCAAGCTGAAGGAAGAAATGACCCACTTCTTTAATTTGCTGAAAGGCAGAAGCTGTTGCAAGCTTTTTAAAACACTCTCTTGGAGAACCATGAGACCACAAGTAGATAGTGTCACTTGGATCTTCTTCACCTAATAAGCTTAACCCCTGCCATTTGCACTGTCCCTATGAGGCAGAATTGCACTTCAGCTTGTTCTGGCAGTAACAATCCTCACATGAGTTCACAAAACCAGTCCTCTCTGGGATGGGATTCCCCTTTCAACTTTCCTTGTCACAACCTAAAATTCTGATACTCAGATCTTTATTCTGAGTTGCAATTCAGACTTTTCCTGTGGATTACACAGCACCAACCTTTTCATCCAACAACCGTAGTTATTTGAAAAATAAAAATGTTTGTATTTATCTGTAAAATCAGTGATTCCATGGCTGTATATGTCTCAGTGTATATGTTTCAATGCCTTCTGTATAAAACGTGCTCACTTCACAGGTTTTATTCTTCTCCCACATCTAGAAGAGTTACTACTTGCCAAAAATCAGTTAAGTCTGGACTCTTCTTACATTGAGCCACCAGCTTCAGATGTAAAAGTGAATCCCACTTTCACACATGTACAGAATAACAGGGTTTTCAATGGGATTGCAGAAGTCTGGGAGCACAGCTAGACACAGACTTTTCCAATATTCTAGTGTTCCTCTATTCATTTCAGATGCTACAAACCTGCCCAAGGCTCCTTCATCCTAAGGTCACATCCTCTGACACCACCAGTAAAAACATACTAATTAATTCATAGATTCATAGAATCATAGAATGCTTTGGGACCTTAAAGATCATCTATTTCCAACTCCCCTGCTCAAAGCCCCATTTGACCTGGCCTTGAACACTTCCACAAATGGGCACCCAAAACTTCTCTGAGCAACCTGTTCCAGTGCCTGCCCACATCCAGAGTGAAGAATTCCCTCCTGGTATCTTATTGAAGAGGAAACCTAGAGAATGCTCTGAGACTTTCACTTACAGGTGGCACTCTTGCCCCTCTGCCTCTTGCCTGTAGAAATCCCCAGGGAGAGGCTGCCTCTCAGAAGAGGCACAGCTTGCTGCTTAGATTACACACCAGCTCTGAGGAAAACCAGACCTCAGAACAACTCTGAGGCACACAAGGCAATGCTGAAGAGCTGTACTTAAGCAGACACACTGAAATCACCACCTGACTGTGACAAAAAGCCTGTTGTACTTCCAGCTAGCATCTAAATTTTAAAAAGTGAGGAGCACAAAGGGAAGGGTTAACAAAATCTTCACTGCTTGAAGGCAGCTTAAGTTCCCATTTCAGTTACAGTGAGGTTCTCCCAGCCCTCTGGCAGGCAGGACTGCATGCTGCTCACTGGGTGGCCAGGGGAGAGAGCCAAAGGCCCATGAGCAGCACTGCCAGTGTCCCCAGGCAGGGCTCCAAGGTGACTGTCCCACCAGGAGGAGCCATGTGTGCCTTCATTCCTCCCGTGTTTGCCATTGCACACTGAAGCCTTGGCTCCAGCTTGAGAGAAGGTCATCAGCTGGAGATCCCTATCTATTTCCAGGAAGATAGCTTGTTCCCACTTGACTTCCAGTGTATCTAAATGAGGTATTGGAAAGGTCTTCATTACAAATACTCGAGGCAGACATGTCATGCTCCCAGACACAGCAGCTCTTTCATATACGATCAAGTAACAGCCATTTAAAAAAGGATTTCTTACTGGCAAGACTTACAAATGTAGGTTTAAAAACACTACTGCTTTTCTCTCTTCTTTTGACTCAGATTTGTTCTACCTGTCTCTCTTCACACTGCTCCATTTCTCTTTAGCCACAACATCGGTGCCCCCCAGACTACCAAATTAACCCAGACATTGCCTGGCTTACCCCTTCTCAGCAACAAAAGTCCTCTTCTTTCTCCTACAGTTCCTCCTGTCCCAGGCCAGAAACACAGCTCATGTGTAACATCCTTTGCTTCTTTAGGTTGCTGCCTTCTACACACTTTACCTGCTTCAGCTTCTTCCTTCCTTTGTTCTTAAACTCTGCTTCCCTGCTTAAAGTAAGAAAAGAACATGTTTTCCCAAAGACTTCCAAAGTTCCCCACATGCTGGCCTGGCTGTATGGAGCTATTCCCACAATTACCAGTCGAAGGGAAGAACTGGGCTTACTGCTAGAACTAGTGGCAACTCAGTTTTCAGCACCTAAGCATTAATTCTGCTCTCCTTTACCAAGACCTCAGCTCCACTGACCCATTAAAACTGCTTCTCCAGGCACAAAGTACTCAGATGGTCACTTAGACTTCACTCATTTCAAGATTACCCGGGTTCCTGCTCTGGAGGGACTGGGGGTCCACTGGGCACCTGGCTACCCACAGGCTGCTGGGCAGGGTAAGCTGCTCTGCATGGTTTAAGCCATGCACATGGACTGAAACATGGAGCAAATGCACTGTGTGTTCTCACACAGGCCCTGCCCTGCAGCAATGTATGATGGCACCTGTAACTTCAGTGTGATTACAAATGGAAAACCTAGTCGAAATAAAAAACATACCTCACCAAGTACCACAAGCCTCACAGGTACTTCAACAAAAAATATTTTGGTGTACTGTGTGAGTGAGCTGGTCAGCTGTTCAGAGCAGCGAGGAGTTTCAAAATTTCACATCTATCTCAGGCTGAATGCCTGGAAGATTTCAAATAAGCAGAAGAGGTTAATAGGTTGAAAGGAAAAAGTAAAAAATAAAAAGCAGACCAAACACCATTAAATTTTGTTTCTGTATTTCAGTAAAACCTACTTGAATACACTTTGAAACAAGAGTACAACAAAATAGAATATACTTCAAATGTTGAATATACAAACTATTATAGTTCGTTCTGAACACTGGTACTTCCCTCTTAACTTCAACTAAAAAAAATTTACAGGTTTAGAACTACCTGACAAAAGCTCATGCTGGGCGTGACCTTTCAAGTGACAGAGTAGAGCTGAAACTGAAATGTATGCACAGATGTCAAGGCTAAGTGAGAGACACAGGCATGTTACAGCAGAGGGCAGAAAGCCTGCTGCTTGTTTTGTCCACAATTAAGAAATTTAGACAGACTTTTAACTACCATATAAAATATGTTACATGTCGTTCTATAACAATACTGTGCTAGGTACAAGGTTTTTAAAAAATTTGTTTTAATAAAAAAGCTTTACACAAACAAGCCATTAGCTTATTTCAAGAAATATAACTGAAAATCAGTCTAAGGCTTTCATTTTGAATCTGCTTAAGCTGTATGATACAAAAATCCCTCTAGGTCTCTGTCTTCTTTTAGAAGCTCTTTAATCTCCTTTATTTCACTTTCTACAATGCCTAGTAGCAGTTTTTCACATAGCACCAGTTGAGTACTGTGAGCACAGTAGTAATCGCTGGTATGCACATAAAATGCATCAAATTTGCCATTTGTGTAACAATGAGACTTTCCTCTCCCCCTGAAAACTAAAAACCAAGGCAAACCTCTCACACAGCTCTCTTTTAGTGTTCCAGGTCTTAGTGTAACTCGGTAACCGGTAGCGTAGTGAATTGTTTGGTCCCTTTTCAGTCTCTCTATCTTTCCTTCTCCACACGTTCAGCTCTTTCACAACTGGAAGAGGCAGTTTTTGTCAGCATATCAATGTGGTTCAACTCCCACTGAAACACGGGAAAATAATTTTGTTTTTTTCCAGTAAGTCTTCAACATACGCACGTTTATTAACATCCCAAACCTCTCCTTTCCGACTTGGCGTCGCATCCACATCCCCCCCCCAGTTATGTCAGTGTGTTCCAAACCGTTACAGCTCCTACACGAGGTCCGTGCTGGCAGACACCCACTCTTCACTTCTCACACGTTAGGATTCCTTCTGTTTTCATTGCCACGGGAAGGGCAATAGCTGAGGGTGTGCTAACTACTACTACGTGGGTCACAGTCTTGCTTCCATCTGCCGGCTTCTCTTCTTTTGCCAGCTGCAGTGCTTTCACTTCACATTCCTGTTTGGAAGTGTCTGATTTAACTTCTGGACTTTTTAAAACTGCACTGATCACCCTGGGAGGAGTCTGGCCAGAGGCCTGCTGAGCAGGCACTGATAGTCTCATTACTGGTGTCCCATGAGCTATAGACACAGGGGTCAGTGCTCTGACAGCCAGCGGGGCCCCCACAATGTTAATACTTCCCGACCCAGACAGCCCCGTTTTGGTTGGTAACTGACACTGCGTGAGTTGCGTGGCAGGGATCGTGATGATTTTGGCAGGCTGCACAGTGATTTTGTCTCCATTTTCAGCAGAGGCTGGCATCACAGTAGGGATTGTCTGGATGACCACCTTGGGAGTGGTCGCTGCTGTTGGGCTTGTGTTGGTTATTAAGGGGGACGCTGCGTTCACCGACTGCACGGCCACGGTGGAGATCTTCTGTCCCAGAGAGGTCATGACAACAGGCACCTGCATTGCCACACGGACAGTCCTAGGACATAAAGGAAGAGTTTATGGCAAAACACGGGGCACCGTTACAGATGGCAACAGGGACACACAAATCTAGAGCACAAACATTCTCAACTGGTTCTTAAAAAAACCCAAAGCGACCCAAACCTTCTGCACATCTAGCAACAGGACTTTGGAAGTTCAGCAGCAGTCATCTTTTTTGCCCTCCCTCTCCCTACATCACTTCAAAACGTGCACGAGGGCAAGCATATTGACAGTTGGCTCTGATCTCCTAAACTAGACTTTCACAGGATTCCAGCACAGTCTAGTGGGAGGTGTCCCTGCCCATGGAGGGCTGTTGGAACTACATGGCCTTTAAGGTCCCTTGCACCCCAAACCCTTCCATGAGTCTGTGTTACGCTGCTACTACAGAAACTACTCCCAACATTTCAAACATAAACAAAAAACCCCCAAGTGACAGCTTCCTAACAAAAAACCTGCTTGCCATCAATAAAAGACAAACCCAAGCCACACTAAGGCAGACCTGGGGGCTGTTGTTGCAGGGACAGTAGTAGTGGTCGTTGAGGGACGAGATGAGGATGGATCATGGGCTGGTGAGGCAATGTTCACAACCCTGGAGACTGCTTTTTCTGCTCTGGTGCAGCTTAACTGAGAGGAATTTTTTCCTCCACGTGCAGAGGTTGCTGCTTTTAAAAGGTTTTCTGCAGATAAAGACACTCTTTCCAATGACTTTTCATCTGTAGGCATCGACAAATCTTCATTGCAGGACTCGCTTTTGTCATCATCTATGACAACTATGTTTTTTGGCATCTCCTTAAACTGATATACAAGCCTCTGTCCCTCAACTTTTGCCAGGATTCCTCTTTGATAGTAGTATCTGCAAGAAAAATACAATCAAGTAGCAAGCAACACAGTGATAGGTTTTAAAGAAAACCTCATTTTATACCAATGAGAAAACCTGAAGTAGCCACAGTAAAATCTACAATGTGAGGAGCTGTGGAAAGAAGTCAGGACACACTGGCAAAGGATCTGAAGGATCCACCTGAAAAAAATCTGATCTTTTAAATATATACTTCAGGAATTAAACTAAAAATTATCTGGTAACATAAAAAGCACTAGGGACTTCAAGACTGAAGGCTAAGTCAGCAAGAGCTTTTAAATTTCAGCACTGTTGTATTGCTACAGGCAAAATTAAGAATCAGATTCAATATTATAGTATGTAACTTAAAGATCTTAGAATTTTTACCTCAGAGCCCTTCCCATAGTCTCATAGTTCATGTCAGGTTTGTTTTTGTGTTTTCCCCAGAGTTTGGAGACAGCTTTTGAGTCCACAAGTTTAAAGATTCCCTTCTCTCGCTGAGTCCATTTAATGTATCGAGGACAAGTATTTTTATCCTGAAGAAGGTCCAGAAGGAACTCCCATAAGTAGGTTGTATTTCCTACAATCAGAAATCATTTAAATATTAGAAAACCACTTGTAAAGACAACAGAAAGTTCTCCATATTTAGGTAACTCTGAATGACCTGCACTAGCAGCAGTGTCACACAGAGGCTGGCATGCCATGTAACCTGCACACATTCATTCACTCTGTTAACTTTAGGAAAGCTTCCATAAATATTTACATTCTGAAAGGAGCTGATCCAAGTGATCTGCTATACAGCACAGCAGCCTGTTCAATCTAACATTCATTCCCAGCTCTTGAAAAGACGTGTGGGAGGGTGTTCCAAGTGACTGCAACCTACATCTGTTCAGCAGGAGGAGAGCTCAGAATTTTCTTCTCGTATTTGACGAAACAGGGCATGAAAATGCCAGTATTTTTTATGACACTGAAGGACAGGAGGACATAATTAATTTTCAAAAAGCACACAACTTGCAGTAACAAACCATCTCAACTGTGGTTAAGTTTGTCCAGGATCTGGGGCTCTCACACTGACTGGTCACAGCCCCCAGTTCTGACCCTCCCCAAATACATGCTGCACAGTGACCAACATCCTTCTAGGTGCAAAGCCAGTCCAGCTTCTTGACAGCAAGTATTCACATGGCAGAGCCCCCTGTACCTTTCTGTAATTAGGGGATATAAAATGAGGTCAGCCTAATGAACAATTTAATGCCTTTCTCAGGTATTTAAGAGGTGTATCATTTCCACTGGAGAAGCCCCAACACGGAGTTTATAACTGACTATCAGGGTGGCACAGAACGTAACATGGGAGTTGTCTGCACTCTGACTAGACCACCAGGAAAAGGGTAAGAGAAGCTAAATTAAAAAGCAGATCACATTCCAATCTGTAGAGCTAAAGAAGACTCATCAAGTTTCTGAGAAAGGAGAACTACCACAGATGTACAAAAATAGTAACCTCAGAACATTAATCCCAATTCTTCACTTCCAGGGAGTAACATGGACCAAATTATTTGTGTGTGTATGAAAAAAGGTCATGAATTCCTGAGATTCAGTGGCCCAGCACAGCACTTGTCATGCCATACTAAAGACAACTGAAATACATTATGGCAGGTTAAAGACCACTGCTGCAGACTCCAAGGATTTAGCTATCTCTGAACACCTCAAAGGGTAAAAAACATCAGTTTCCATCTTCTGGAAGATCATCTCATAGACAGAGAAAAACAGCACTTAACAACGTGCTCCAAACAAGAGCAAGTACTTACTCAAGAGCTACCAAAATCCAACCTGCTCTAGATTTCAGAGGCATTTGAATAGGACCTATAGGAAGAAAGAGTCAAGCAGAGAACCCAGGAATCTTTAACCATCCTACATTTTAGGGCATTAATCCCTTGGGGTTTTATTCTTTAGCTCCTCAGAAAGAGAATTTCTGGGTCCACTGCCAAATGCTGTAGGTCTGCAACAAATTCTTTGCAAAAATCAACGTGGGCCTCAGTATTAGGAAGTAAACAGGAAATTCAAGAAAAGTCTTTCCTGAGAGTGCCTAATTCTTTCTGCAGGAACAGTGCTGCTGACTCAGCAGGGTTTGTTTTCCCTCATGCTCTATATTGACCTAAATAAAAACTTTTTTCCACAGGAGGACTGTGCAACACCTACACTCCTCAGAAGCCACCTGGTATTACCAGTGAGACCCAGTGATACTTCAGCTGCTATGCTGTGTCAGCTAAAGCAGCTGTGCATTTAACACAGAAAGATCATTTTACAAATGTTTAATACAATTTTGACCCATTCTTAAACCATTTCTCCTCACAACCAGATAATACTATGAATCCAAGCTTACAGACTCCAGAGGAAGAGAGAGACACCTCTGTAAAATCTATTTGCTCAACAAGTTTACATTCATAAAGCTTTTAAGCATCAGGCTGAACTTAGGAGCATGTGCTGCCTGCACCTTGCTAGGAAGAGAGAAGTTTTATTTACTACCATACAGCTCCCTCACCCTTAGGAAGGTTTCAGGCTAACCAGAATTACTGCTACCTGTCTTAAATTCAACACAGAGCAGATTTTTGTGGCTAGACAAATATTACAGCTGCAAGCTGCTTAAGAATGTTAAGTGCTGTTTCAAACTAGAGGGATTACTGGCCAGGAAGTCTGTGAATTATACAAGGTACTGTGTGTATCAATGAACTGCTGCATTGGTACCTGCATCTCTGAGGAGAGGCTCACGGTTTTACTCCCTCCAACTGCCTACAGTTTAAAGACAGTACTTATGCAAACGGAAAACAAAGTATGGGAAGAGAAACCATGCCAAAACTGCCAATCCACTATGTGAGAACAAAAAGCAGTACTGCTATCTCACCTCAAGAAAAACATATCGTGACGTTCCTCCCATGCAATAAACTGTGGGACAAAAGTAAATCAGATTTACAGCTGCTTCCCTTTGCACCACAAAGTACCAGGGATGCACAAGGGAAGGAGCACCTACATCCCAACAAGGGATCCCTTTTCCAAATGTGCACAACCATTTCTCTTCCCCCACGACTGAACTTGGACAGTACTGAGCTACAGAATTCTGGTTTTCCAAAAACACGTTGCCTATGAAATAGCCTATATTTGCAAGTAAGTTTTTTAAATAAGTAACAAAAATTAAAGACACTAACAAAATGTTTAGCAGGACATCAAGCTAGACTATATTAAAAAAATTTACTTTATTCTAGTTGCAATGTAAAATATGGAACGAGATACTTCATGAGAACAAGAGATATAAGCAGATAATTATGAAGGTCCATGGAAACACAATGAATTTAAAAAAAAATTAAAAATTCTCCACAAACCACAAAGCAGTACTATCTCCCACTTGGTAAAACAAACAGCCATAGAGTGAAATCAGGACCTGGGACAACTTAAATGTACTGTTCAGGTAATGGAAAGCTGTAACTGCTTTATTTGTAATTCAGATTTTACTAAGAAGGATTTTAGAATACAAAAAAAAAAAAGACAATTAAACAAGATGTACTTTTAAAGAGAGCAGATAGAAAATCTGTGCTCTTCACTGAAGTCCACTCCTACATCAAATGCAGAGACAGCAACAGTGGGCACTGCAGGGAAGTTTAATTACTGTTTGCAGAGGTTTCCACAAGCCAACATCTGCACGATGTCAGTCCCATTCCTTCCTTCCCCTACTGACAAATGGGATGACTTGGGAGCTGGAGCCAGATAAGAATTATGTAAACATCAGAGACCTTGCTTTCAAACAAATCCCAAAATAATAGTGGAGCTGACCACTGCACCCTCTTTCCACCAGTGTGCAGCCACTCCAGGTCCCTACACTTTGTTACTCCAAGCCACAGCAACACCTCCAATCAACTCTCAGTCAGTAAGTGGGCAAGATATCCAGACTTTTCACCTAGAACCAGGGAAGAGCAACCTTTGGTTGGCATGCAGTGTAACCTGTGAGCAAACGGCCCAGTTTGTCTCCCTGCTGGGTGAACAGCAGGGGCTTGGAGTCCAAGAAAGGAACCACTGTTTATCCAGAGAAAACATTAGGAAACCAGGGCTCTCCAGCACAAAATCACTCACCCAACCAGTACAGAAACACACTATCATTTGTTTCCCCCCTAAATCAAACAGAACCTACTAGTCAAGGAATATATTCCCACTGAAGTTTGTGAAGCAACTAAGAAAAGCTATTTCCAGCCACCACCAATCTAAATGCTCATGGTGCTGCCACCACTTGAGAACAAGTCTTTCAGCAGTAGCTTAATAAACTGTGTGTGTAGCACTAATGGACACACAACACAAAAAACATCTCAGGTCAATAAACTCAAAGCAAAGCAAATAAAAAATGAGAAATTCTATTAGCTGTGGAGTTACTACAGGGCACTTCCAGAGCACACATCCTTGTGGCTAGATCTTGTACAAACTAATTTGAAGACATCAAATAAAACTCCAATGAAGTCAGCACAAACCCTTCCACTGAATCTTTAAAGATGTATTTCCTGTGACAGCCACCATGCACATACACTGTATATTTTTAAAGACTCAATGAATGGAAAAATGTACCTTTGCCTTCCCTAGGTTTCTTCTTTATACCCAGATCTGGAGACCCATCAGCTAGAGCTGACTGTTGGGTCTTGGGTTTCCGGCCAGCTGCACACAAAACATGGGGAAAAACAAGCATTAATCTCATGCAAAGTACAAGTATTTTATAGTTTGTCTTCGCCCTGCTGTTTGCTTGCTACAGATATGAATAAACTTAAATAAATTGTTAGATTACTACTGCACAACCAGTTTAATTAATCATTTGGTTGCTGACTTCAAAATTTAACTCAGTTTCAGAGAAGTTAATGGCAGATGATGTAAGCACCAAACATATCAAGTAAAACTCCATTTATTTGCATTCTGTTAACCAGTGCCTGCTTTACTCTGAATTAATTCACAGTAGAGTTACAGTTTTGTGCATGTGTGGTTTTATTAAATCTAAAACCCAAAGATCTTGGATTTCCATCACTTTACTACTGTATTGCATTTTTCCCCCCTCTAAATTACAAGTAAATATTCCAGCTTAGCATGTCTGAAAGCTCTATGGAAACAGTACTCCTAAAGTTTAGTGAACTTTATTGATGCCTGTACGAGAACTGCTAGAGAGAGAGCAACTTCACCAGGTGCTAACCTCCCATATCATCATGGAGGGCTTACAAATCAGACATGTTCTGAATGGCTTCTCCTCCCAGATATGCCAACCAGACAGAAAAGACACAAATTTCACAAGGAAGATCCTTCTAATGCTTTTGTAAACAGATTTATAGGTTTTTTTACACTAGTATTTACCCTGTTGTTCCATTGCAAGAACCAAATGTATCCCTATTTCTGACACCAGTGGTTACCCACCACAAAGGTACTCTTTGAATCCTTCTCTATCCTTTCCCTACTTTGTGTTAAGAAACCACAACACCACACAAACCATGTTCCTTTATGGCTTGGCAAAGCCCATTCTTTTGCTCCTTCTTTCTTCTTGTGCAGACTCATTTTCTAAGAACTCCCACTTCAGACTCCCATCAGTCTGTCTGAGCAAAGACATCAGACCATCCAATCCACCTCCAACTGCACAGCTGCACCACCCACAGCAGGGCACATCAGCAATAAATTGTGAGGCTGCTCCTCTGAAGAGCCACATGTACCTTTTTTCTTTTTCATTGGTTCATGGATGTCAGGAGAAGTTGGAACAGGAGACACATCCATCGATTCAGACTCCTCTGTTGATACTTCCACCACGGTTTCTGTGATCACATCAGGTCTCATGGCTGCATGGATGAATTCTGGGGTTGACACACAAGGAGGAACAAAAACTTCCACTATGAGAGAAGAAAAAAGGAATATCTGATCGAGTTTCTACCTGATTATTTTAATGTCTCTTACATAAAATTAATTTAAACAAAGCATATGCAATAGTATGATCAGTTTCTGTTTCAACAAGCTGCCACCTAAAAATCAATCCAACTCCCCAAAACATGCACACTTGTCAGTATTTTTAGGCATCTATCACCCCAATAGTTTTCAGAGCTAAACTCAACTTTAAATTAAACAAATTAAAGCTTGATCTTTGATCATTATTCTGATGTCCATTTCCTATTTTGTAGCTTTTGCATTTCAGTTTGACCATTATTTCATCCAACACACATTAAGTAACTTCAGAAGGAACATCAGTTAAAAAAATCATCAACTTTAAGTTTTGGGGTTTTAAACTGGGAATACTTTGCAACACATTGTATTCAGATATTCTTTCTAAAACAGAAAGATGAATGTAAATACTTTTCCCTTAAAATAGGTCTTTATTTTAGCAATTTAAAATGTCAGATTCACAGAACCACAGACTGGTTGAGGTCAGAATAGCACCTGGTCCAACCCCTTGCTCAAGCTGGGCCACCTACAATGGATTGCCCAGGACCATGTCCTTTTTAGCATCTCCAAGGATGGGGATTCCATGGCCTCCCTGGGCAATCTGTGCCAGGGCTCAGTCACCCACACAGTGATAAAAGTATTTCCTGATGTTTAGGCAGAAAGGTAATTTTAAAAGTGTAGTTACTCAAATATCCCTACCAAACAATCTCTCTCAGATAAATGATTTAATCTGAAAGTGGAGAAATCAGAAAACAGGGTGGAGAAATAATGTAAAAACTCACACCAAATCAGCAGTTTTGAAATAAGCAAGCAAATGTTTTAAACAGCATACAGCTCTCCACGGAAACAAGTTTCCCACTTTGGTTTTGTTAATTAGTAAAAGAAGAAATGGCCCCCAGGGCAGCAAGTGTGGCTGACATACCAGGACTCCTGGCATCTCTCAGGCAGGTAGGAGACTCCATATGAAGCAAGGCCTCTGCAGCTTCAATTGTCTTATCCGTGCAGTGCACATTGCTGCCATGAACTGATGCCTCCACTGCAGGATACAGAAAATTCATGAGAACACATTACTTACAGAAGCCCACATGTATCCCTGTACAACTGTACTTCTCAACCTTTCACATGACAATCCCAAAATTGTCAGGTGTCTTCACAACTTTTATACCTTCCTGTCAAGAGAAATATTTAGGGAAGACACACAAGGAGCAGAACCAATGCTGTCACTTAGATTAGATTTCTGGTTCACAACCAAGCTCCTCAATTCCATGAGGTGTTCAAGATCTTACACAAGCAGACTCTGAGATTTGTATTCTGCCTTCAAATTAACCAGAACAAACCAGACTGTGATGAGGATGGTTATAAATTAACAGAGCAGAACAGAGAAGTAGTACCATCTCCAACTATTATCCCTTGGAAATCTAAAGGTTGCCTTTCCTCAAATTTTCAATCTATTCGATAAATATATACAAATATATATGTATATACACACAAGATTTGTCTGCAAAACAGATATATCCTGGCTTGATATCTGACATTAAAAATAACCGTGAGTTGGGTTTAGCAGACTTGGTTGTTAAAAAAACACAAAGCATAACAAACAGTATAAAAGGTGTGGGTTTTTACTGCAAAAAAAAAAATAGGGGGAAAACATAAAAACAGCTCTTTTTTCAAGTTCTGAAAGTTTAGAAAAACAAAATAATTAATCAAACATAATGTAACTTCAGGAGAGCTCATTTAAGTTTGATACAGTGCAGACCACAGCAACTTGAACACAGCAACAACACTCAAAAAAATCCCAACGTATCGACTAAAAGTACAATTCTACTCTCAGGCAGCTCCACGTTCCTCACCCTTGTGCAGGTTTTAAAAGCAGTGAGAGCAGAGGCACCTGTTGCCCATCATGCACATTGGCTAAGGCAGGGAGCCTCTCTCCAGTTGCTCTTTCCATTTATGGCCATCTGCTCCAAGCTGAACCATTGCAGGCAGGCAGCAGGCAACCCAGCAGATCTATCTTTAGCACAAGCAGGGTCACCTATCTCCAGTGGCACACAGCTAAAGAGGATTTGGGAGTAATTCCCTAGGAAAACTCTCCTGTTACGGAAAACCCCTAAGGAATGACTCGAGGCTTGGTTAATTAAAAGCAGGGAAAGTAACGCTGGAGTCGCTTCTGGCTTAAGAAAACACAAAGGTTCCTGCTGGCACACAGGGTAAAAGCCTTCCAGCATATTGCAGTGTATTCCAATGCAGGGATTAAATACTTGAACAACCTATTAGCCAGCAAATTAAACATATAAAGGGGGAACTGAAAGTGCATGAAATCTCGAAGATGCCCAAATGCAGAACTTTGGCTGCCTCCAATTTCTTGCTGAGCTGGCGCGCTGCCCACCCTGATGGCATTCCCACCACAGCCCACTGGCTGGAGGCTGGGGTGCTATTTAGAGGGCTTTATCTTTTGGAACAGTAGATGCCTGATAAAGCTGACATTCCATCACTGCTTCACCCCAGGCTGGGAACAGTAAAAGAGCACAGGAAAATCAGGAAAGGGTCTCTATTGCTCACTCTGCCCCTTGGACAGCCAGTGGCAATCAGCTGCAAGTCCTGGGCCAAAAGCTTGGCCCAGCTTTTCCTTCCCATGCAGCAGTTTGGGAGTATCCCAAACTGGAGGCTGAACACCTGCACTGTGACAGAGTGACCCTACAGAAAACCCTCTGCTAAAGAACAGCTTCAGTTGTACACAGATTGATCAGCAAGTTTCCCCTCATCTGACAAAACCTTCCACTGATCATCAAAATACAAGAACTATATTCAGATAGTCACCACAAATGTATCAACTCTACAACACTACTGAAATTAGAAAGCCCAAATCAGTATTTAATATATTATTGCTATTCTAAAGCATGCAATAAGATTTAAAGCGTGTCAGCAAAGTTTCTCCACCGACCCCTCTGTCTGCCCTGCAGCAAAGAGCTGTGCAGTTTTCATTTCTGTTTCTGCTGGTTACCATTTGGGGGACAACTAGTTAGATGCTTCTGCGCAGATAGCAGGTCAGTATATAAAGGACTTTATATACAACAGTTGCCAAATTTCAGTTGTAAGAGAGGACTGAATTAGCTGATCCTAACTGCTGAAAAGCATACAGAATTTTCCTATAGGGAACAGTTCGGATCCTGGACCACAAACAAGAGGTACTTGGCAAAGGGCAGGAACAAGGCAAAAAAGAGCAGAGAGCCATCTTAGTACTTTTCTAGCACTAGGGCATTCTGCTGGAGTGCAGGGAGAGGAGACACAACCTGCTCAGCATCAGGGACCAGCACTGCCCAACCACAACAGCAGAGCAAAGGAGCCACTTCACTTCTCCCCTAAGTAACCCTTGCATTTCCTGTAAAAATAACATTATCTACTCCCCAAAAGCCTCTGACATTTGAAAATACACACTTCACAAGTGTTTTCCCAATGTGAGTTACTTAGGTCTCCAGTGAAATTGCCACCCAAAAAATATCAAGCAAAAAATAGTAACACTTCTGGCTTTGGCTGGAACACACATGCTGTCTGTCTGTCAGGACAGCTAATAAATTAATCTTACATTGCCAAAAAGAGCTATTAAAACCAAAATGAGTGCTACCCCCAAGTTTCAAGTCTTCTCAGGTAGCTAATTCTCCTTTAGGTTTTGGCCTCAGAAGCATTTGTCCACCCAGTGAGCATCAGTTTTTGTTTGCACACAGCCAACACTACTGCACCAACATGGCAGGAAGAAAAAAGTACTAATTTGTATCTCAACACTAATTTGATGTAAAATATCTTTCTAACGTACTAGAAAATGTCTAATAGAAGACAACATGTCAGAGTGCTCAGTCAGGAGACATGATACTGCTGAAAAATACAGCTAAAAAAGATATCCCAAGGGATGGAAGTGGGGTAACAGGTTCTGTCAGAGAGGGGATGGGCAAGAAAAAGCAGGCTGCTGTATTTGCAGATCACAAGATCAAGTGTCATCAACTAAACTACACTTGTATCACAGCACTTGGTAACACTTCTCACTAAAAAGATGGGGAAAAAAGCAAACCAAATGAGTAGGATTTTGCAATAAAAATAAAAAGACAACTTTCCAAGGCTTTGATGCACAAGGGCAAGATCACAATGGGTAGAAACAGTTCTAATCAAAGAGTGAAGTGTATCACCCACTTCTTTAAAAATGCCCAATTCTATTTCCAGTCTATTTATACTATCAACTATGGTGCACATACACAAGACCCCAAAGCTAAAATGGACTGTGTTGCTTGAGTAACCAACATAAGGTGTAGGTCTGTTACCTTATATAATCATTTCAGGAACAACTGTCACTTGCCCTAATGAATCAAGGTAGTTTATGTGGATCAAAGTAAATTTTCCAGCCTTTGATAACTGAGTAACAAAAGAACTGCCATTTACTGATCTAGAACACACCACAGCTAACATCACCACTTATCTTTCATTCCTTTAAAACAAACCTCTGAGTCCTCGACACTTTATTCTAAAATACTTCATTAAAAATGTTCTGGTCTGTTTGCAGGAAAAAAAAAGTCCTCCTAGAAAACAATTTCAAATGATAAAATGTAAAGAGTTCACTAGGCTAGTTGATGTCTATCTTCACTATAGACTTAACGTCTTCTAGGTCCACTTCCTAACAAATAGCATGTACAGCAAACTACTCAATGTTCTCAACAGCTGTTACAAAATACCAAACTTGGTAATTAAGTGTGACAATCCTGTACTTCAGCTTCACAGACAAAACAGTGCCACTGTACCCATTTGGTAACAATGTCCCCTGTTTTAACCTAAGACCAGCAAAATTAAGGAAAGCAACTCATGAGAGGAAAAAAGAGGGACAGAAATGTTCAAAATTATATTTTCTGGCACTCTGATGCAGCTCCCCTCACCTTTATCTGAAGTGCTGTCAATGTCTGCATTTACAAGGCCAACACTTAACTGCAGCACCTGCAATAGGTTATCCCTTAATACTGTCAGGCAACCAGAGCAATACTCTAATGAAGAATTCATGATTCCAAGCGTGGAACTCAGTCAAGAGTGACTACACTTACACTAACAAACCTCATTAAAGTTTACTGGTGCTCACATGCTTGTTTTATCTCAGCATTTAAGAGACCACAGTAAATAGCAGTGGAAGGCAGTAACGGTGCCTAGCACACATTTTAATTAAAAGCAGTTGAATTGCCCATACAGGTAATACCCAGAAATCTTTCTGTATGCAACAGTTGACTAGAAAAGAAAGCATTTTCAGTTTACTGCTGGTTTTATGGCAGACATTTGGTCAGAAACTGAAGAACAATTCTGTGGGGTTTTCAGCATTTCCCTAAGCCTGGCTCTGTTCCTGCAAAAGATCTCAGCTGCACACAATTTAAGGATGATGCATAACCCACTGCATAAAGGCAATCAATAATGAAGATGAGAGTGTTCATCTCCAAGCACTTGTTTCACTGTGAGCCATATGTTATCAGTCTGATATTGACAGAAATATTAGCTACAGAGCCAAAACATGTCTTTGGAAAGTCATTTAGGAGTTGCTCTTACAACTGGCAATTAAGATAACTAAGCAGCAACAATTTTGGTCTAGCTCACTTCCCACAGTTATCTACACTCAAGTTTTGTCAACACTGAAACGAGGAGCAACACGTAATTATTATAATCCCTCAGGATAAAGAATTCCTCACTTAAATCCACATGATACCATCTATGTACAAAAGTAAGTAAACAGATATGGTATCCTGATAGTATGATGATGGGAATAGTACACGTGTGCAGGTATCTGTATCACTCACTGCAATGCAAATATTGAAGAAAAAAAAAGGAATTAAGTTGCCTGGGCTAAGGACATCAGAAAGAGCAATGCAAAGGTCATCTGTCATTTATCTAAGGGTCGGGTCACAAGCAATCCAGTTACAATGACTTAAGAAAGTCCTGGCACAACAATCAACCACTTAAAAGTCCTCTATTCATCGACAATCAAACCACTGACTGAAATGTGCAGCCGTGAGCCCTGCAGAAATCAGAGATGTGTTCTGCTGGCAAAGTGAAGCTCCCTGGCACACAGGACAGTGTCCAAATGCTTATGACCTGCTCCACTTCTGTTCTGCAGAACAGTTCTTCACTGCTTTGTAGTGGGGCTTTCTGTGTGTCTGGGGTTCATGTCACCCCCCTCCAAAAACCCCGGGTGTTTTTCCACGTTACATAAAATAAAGCATTACGAAGGCTACGTGACTCGGCCCTCTTTTTTAAAAGGGTATCTTAACACAGCAGGAAACGGCAGAGCATTTACCTTTAGAACACACCCGGGCCCATACAAACGTACTGCCATGTCAATGCAAAACCAGTACTAAGCTTTCCTGTCCGCTGGTTCACATCCAGGCACCAACTGCACAATTCACTATCCTGTAGTGCTGTGTAAGGTTTCAAGAACCAGTTTTAAAAGTTGAGCTTCACGTTGTAAAGGCAAAAACAAAACCACACCTGGTACAACTTCTGCGGAGAACCGAATACTGAACATTGCATTTGTGGTTTGAGTCAGTTGTAACCTCGCTCGTGTTTCCTCCAGGGCTCTGCCACAGTTTTACCATAAGTCCTGGGATCGCCGCAGTGTCCTGTTCTCAGGCAGATTTAATGAAGCCAAAAGAGGGCAAACCGCGCCTGACTCCGGACACTTTCTGAACGCAACCCCGACTGGAGCTCGGGCGAGCGGCGCTTGCCCGAGAGCGGCCGGGAAGCGGAGCAGCGGCCGCCC
>WEIV01022611.1:69107-113477 GCA_013390005.1 Calyptomena viridis | reverse complement strand
GCCGGGCCCCGCACTGCCCCCGGCCCCGCACTGCCCCCGGGACGCCCCCGGCGCGGTAACGAGTCTTCTCCTCGGCGAGTCCCTGCGGTCAGGAACAACTGGGCAGAAATCCTCGGCCCTCCCTGCCTGCAGTCCCCCCCTACAGCAGCAGGGCTGAGCCCGAGGGAACCCTGGACGCCTTTCCCAGTTAGCCAGAGGCCCCATCCATCCATCCTTCACCAGACCCAGCCTCTGAGCTGATCGGGGGGGAGGCACAAGTTGCGCCGCTTTCTTCAATAATTTAAAAAAAAAACCAAAACCGCTACCACCGGTCTTTAGGGTGGTGTCCTCTCCCATGTGACGAGCAGCGGCCCCAGTGACCCCCGGCATTCCCTGGCACTGCACACGGGCACCGGCCACCAGAACGCACTCTCTGCCCTTCCCGGTCCAGTCCCTGCGCTGATTATTCCCAGGGTAAAACTTCAAGCGCAGCTACCCCAGGAAAAGCAAAGTACGTCCTACACGGAGATGACACGTAGGAATTCCCCGACCAGGCCGATATTGCCAAGCAAACACCTGCCTGAAGGAACGTCCTGGCACACAACAGCTCCATTACAAGGTGAAGGGCACCAGCTGCAACCTGACAACACAGAATCAATCCCCCCTCTCGAGTTTTAGGACCTAGATCACAAGCAGCAATTCAGAAGCATTTTTCCCCAGCACGGAAAGGACAAAAGAGTATCCAGCATAAATCACCTCCAGCTGGTAAATTCAGTGGTTCAAACTTTTGACATCTCTCTCTACACTACACCTCTCAAGGCTTTTTAGGAATACATTTTAATGACTGCATGGATATACAATATTTCTAATACACAAATAAAAATTTAGGCTTTTTGTAGACTTCACTCATCTATTCCTGGCTGTGAGGAATTAAATTTGTTCATCACCTCATCGGATAATAAGCAAGACCCCCAAGCGAGATCACTCCTTCTCAAACTGAAGACCTATCTTAAGGGTAGGTCTGTGCTACAGTTTTGCCGGCCGAGCTCTTTCCAACCAAAGCACGGACAAAAAAGGCAACTAGCCAGCTGTGACGGCAAACAGCTCTCATGCAGATCCAGCTTCGCCAACAGCAGAGCGCTCCTGTCAGCTTTTGTTATTCAGAGAGGTGCAACAGCAGTGCTGACAAGAATTCCTTCCGTCAGCATATTTCCACTAGGGGACTCTGCTGTGTTCTCCAGCAGAAATTTTCCTAGTGGAGACGTGCCCAAGGACAAGGAAAGGCATTTGAAACACGCACACACTTAAACGTGCAATAAAACTTAATAGGCCCTCATTAAAACATCCTCGAGTTGAGGTGGAAGCCTCACAGGGTGAAGTTTAGCAACACTGCAGATCCAGCTTAGCCAGAGTCCTGCAGTACCCGGGGACTCCTGTCACTCTGTCCCCTGTACCTGCTGTTGCTCAAAATTATAATTCCCCCACACTTGAGTGCACAGCAATAAAATACAGTTGAAAAGTTTGCCTGCTGAGATCCAGACCAAAAGGTGCACTGAGGCACTAAATACCTTTGAAGATCCAGACCCGTGTCAATAGGAGTTTGCACTTCCATACTTTGGAAAAGGTGCACTCATAGTTTTTTCCTTTATTGATCACTATGTAATTCAGTGAGGATTGGCTCCTGATTGCAACTTGGAGTCACAAACTGAAGTGTCTGACTCATCTCCAGTGCAGTTTTGCCTAGGATACGTGCACTCCTTGAACAAGTGCATTCAAGGAATCCACACTGCGTAATTTTTGACAAACACCACGTGGCCGAAATGGAAGAAAAAAAGAGTATAAAACACCAAGCTCCTGGTTTAATACCTGTTTTCTAGGCAGAATTTATTTACTACTGGGAGCAGACTTAGCACAATGTTTGCCAATTCACACGAAATGGACTCCAACAGCTGCACACAGCATTTTGATTCTTTGCTCTCTCTGATCATACACAGAGAATATCACTCACTCTCTGAGGGATTCCAGTCAGTTGAAGGGAGTCCAAGCCTGGGCACTTTCAATATTAATATGTAAAAAACTACAACAAATCTATGAAGTGATTATTTTGACCTGTGCACACCTTATCCAGTATCACATATATATATATATACACATATACACATACATATATATATGTATCTGTCTTTAAGGAGGAATGTGACTTTCTCCAAAAGTTCTGCAGTTTCGTCTGTTTAAATGATATGGTTTCTAGTATTTAATCATGCTGAATGTTAATTGATTTGTCATGCTAATAAAATCTTATTATTTCAGAGAAAAAAAGACAGTCAACAAGGGGAAAAGAGTATTTAAGGTTTTAATCTATTTTAAAGCCTTCTTTCTAGGCAGAGGCTAACAAAGAGGGCTACTTAGTGGGTGGCCCAATGAAGCAAAAAATATTTACTGTAATGGAACAGGGCCACAGGAAACTGCAGATGTACTTATGTTTCTCAGGCATGAAAAATGGAGGAAAAAAGACACAGACAAACGGCTCCCCAGTCAGCATCAGTCTCATCATTCTCTCATAATACACTGTAGTTTCTCCTGCAAAACTACTTCCAAGTGTTGTAACTTGAAACACTAAAAATCCAACCTTCCAATGGCACCTTTCTCCTGGCTGAAGGCAAATGATTAACCAGAAAGGAAAACACCTGTGTGCATTTAATTACTTTTAGCCACAGAGGATCCCAGTTATATTCTAGTAAGACAAAGCTACCCTGAGAGAAGGTAATTATTATAAGCAGTTGCTTATTCTGAGAGGTAATTTGTTTGACTTCATTTAAGTAAGCAGCCAAGGGTAAATGGTAATCTGTCTGAGGGCAGTACTTGCAGTCTACAGGAGAAATTGCAATTATAACAGAGTAACAATGCTGAATATCCAACCACTCTAAAAAGCTTCAAGCAATTTCAGATCCAGGCATGTCCTGTCCCAAGTGTCCAAACCACCTACAAATTTTGAAGTTACAAAAAGGTCAGTTTTGCCCAGGATCCTCAAGAAATTCACATCTGATAACTACAGAAGTGGTTGCTGTCCTCAACAGTAGGCTATCCAACAGTTGATACCTTTTACTGCATTCCAAGGGTAACAATATAAAGAAACATTTTTAACAATGTTGAAATTGTTAAATTCCAGAAAACATACAGGGAAACTCAGCTGTCTCCTTTATCAGCACAATCATTATTATCCACTGGGGATTCCAGGGTAGAAAATTGCCAAATAACCACAAAATGTCCCTGGAGGAACCAGGGAAATGCTGAGGAAAGGGGTCCATGACTATGCCAAGCTGATCTTCTTGATATGAAGTGTAACAATACCAAAGCCATGAGTCTGTCACAACCTGCACCTTTAAGTGGACTCAGGATCCTGGTGCCACTATTCACGTGGCAATTAGTGATTCCAAACAGAAAAGCAACTGTATTCTCAAGATTTGCTACTACCTTTGACAAACAGAGGAGCAGTTAAACAAGCTAGCAAGTGTCTACATTCCAGCATTATTACTTGTGCATAAAGAATAAGAAAAACTTTGTTGACTGGAAAAAAAAAACCTACCAACCCACAAACAACTGATATTTGCACTTCCTTGCCTTAGGATGAAATTCTTTATTTTCAGGGCAGTCTATTAGACAATGATAAAGCTGCTACATGCACAGCACACTGCATGGTTTTACAAAATTGGCAGTATTGGAGAGTGGCAAGAAGCTGGCATCCAAACTATGCCACCACTGAGCAATTTCTCTGTTCAAGATGTACCATTTAAAAGTCCTTCAGACTTTGCTGATACCAAAACACATCTGTTCTACAAGCCCACTGAATATTTCTAAGGATTAAATGCCCTGCTCAAACACTTATGTGGCTTTACTGTTATCCTAGAGTTTTGAAAACTATTACTTTCAAGTCTGTCACTGTATTTTTGATCAATAAAGGCCACTGACTGTGCACTCACACCATGATGGGTTTGCAACATGGCATGTCATTCTGATTTCAGGGTAAAAACCATAACATTTTAGAGCCTGCATTAGTAAAATGTTGTGGCTGAATCTTCAGAGAAACCTGAAATGTGGGAAGAGCTGGACACCACAACCAGGTGTTACAGTTATGTCAAAACACTGTCATCCACAGAGGAGCTGTAGAGTTCTTTTCCTTAATTTCTCAGAAAAATGTCAACCAGCAAAGTTGACACAAAACTTAAGTTGCAGTTGAGTTTTGCTCCTGAATTAAGAACATTACTGAGAATAGATGTATTTGCCCTTAGTGCAACTCCTCCAAGTACTACACAACAGCTCATGCAGTAAGAGGGGAATCATTCTGCTTCCCTGTCATCAGCATTTAACCAGCAAAAATGCAGTGGATTTCTTGGCAGCATGGTGTGAAAAATAAAATTAGCCCACACTCAAAGGACAAACTCATAACCCATGAATGTGTTAGAGGCATCCAATTCTTGCAGTAGAGTAAGCAAAGTTTATCTTGCTCTTATCTAACAGGCTTCATCTTAGCACTTTGATGAAGATGGTACCAACTTAAGTGAGAGTTTAGTCATGTTGTTAAAATGTCCAGACTTTTATTTTGTAGTCAGCATGGTCCTCTAAAGCAACCTGCACCCTCTCCACTTGTAAAAATTCTTGAGTTGTCAGTGTAAGAAAATGAAGTTCAGTCAACAGGACACATCAGCACATTAACACATGCTTGTGTTAATTCATTTTTCATAAAAGGCAGTTTAATAAAATAATGTCTGGACAGAATGAATTCTAACATTGTTTTGTTTTACCCTTCCATACACATGCCATCATCAAAGGCAAGATTCCAACCAGATCTATACTCAGTTCTTAGTGTATGATATTTAACTGATGAAAACCTGTCTGAGAAACCAGAGTTCACAGGCTCAAATTCAGATAAAAGGCATTAGAAGGAAGCAATTTTAATTATATTAAGAGAAGACATATAAAGGCAGAAAGAAGAACAAGTAATAACTAAAGTCTGGACATGGATATCAGCAAAGCTGATTCCCACAGTGGTAACTGTGTGGGTAGTAATCTGAAATCTTCTCTGTAAAAGAAGATTTCCCTTATAGGATGTATTTTATCACCCATTTATTTAAATCAGGGAAGGAATTAAACCTAAACTCCCTGTAGATTCAACTTCCTCCCTACATGATAGTTTCAACTGAACTTCCTGCTCTTTGTAGCCCAGTATTTTCCATCAGATCATAATCCTGGAAAGGCTCATTTTCAGATCCCCATCAGTTTCATGCAGATCCTCCACCTCCCCGTGCCAATAACATTTTTAGAATTAAAACAGACTTCCAACTTGAACCACAAGTAGCATTTCTGATGAAGGAAATTTAAACATTATGTCAATCAGCTTATATTTTTCCTTTCAATCGTTACAAAAGGCACTCACTACTTCCACAAAGAAGGTCATAAAGTCACCTGAAAAGACCAAGTTTCCCACATTTCGTTTTTTCTAGAAAACTCCTTTCTTGTGATGTTTTTCTAATCCAAGCAGATACATTTTTATTCCAGAAAAAAATGCCTAACTTCAACCATTAAGTCTTTCTTATTTGCTAAAAGATTCTTGGTTTTTACTTTTATAGCTAATGGATTAGTTTTACAGTTAAAGCATTAATTATAATTAATGATCCTTGATTAATGAATCAAGATAGATTAGTGGGAAACAGGCTGGAAGGGCAGGCAAAAAACCCCCATATTCCACTAGAATGAACTAAAAATTCATCAGTATCTATAATGGTCCTATAGCATATTTTATTTGAATTGTGGTTTCATAAATGCCCGAAGTTTTTTAATACCAAACAACATTGCAGGTCCTGATTCTGCCTTGGCCCAGCACTGCCTGTCCTTACAGTCCACACAGTCCCAAATCCATTCCCAGAACACCAAACCACAAACACAACCATTCAATGCACAGCACAAACCATCTCTTTGGAGTCCTAAGGAAATTGGACCACAGCAGTTACCCCACTACATTTTTCACAAAGGGCACTGATCCCTATCTCTGAAGGCCAGAGTAACACTACTTTTCACTAATTACAAAGCTTTATATTAACTGCCAAGTAGCTTGAGGCTCTTGGAATATGTATATTCTAATGCTTTAGAGCATTTAAATCAGCAGCCATTGGAATTGCCAATGAACTGTCAGGGAAAAGGAAAAAAATCAGGTCCATGGCCAATAGCAAATACTGACAAAGGGGTGTCAAATACTTCCAAGAACTCTTTAAGATGGGGTTTTAGTATTTACCATGCTGTCTGTAGAGTCTAGAACCACAAAAGGTATTAAGTTTACTCATTCTTGATACAACAATGATAAATTTATCAAATATCATGAAATTAACTGCAGCAATCAACTCTGTCATTTATGGAGTAGTAGTCTCTCTATTGAGACTACTTTAGCAATAACAGATTTTTCAAATGTATTAAAACAAAGTTTTAAATATTTGAGCTTATTTTAATATTTCATTATCATATTGAATTTTTAAGGATATACTAATGTCAAACTGTGAAATTAAAAAAAAACACAGAAAACACAGACAAATTCCATGCAATCAAGGCATCTCTTAACACCTCCAGCCACAAACTCATCAAATTATCATATCAACTGCCCTATAAATTTTAAGACTATACTTTCAAATATCAAGGCTTGGAAGCACCCACATCTCTTTCTTTGAACAGTAACTTAAATAAAAACCTGGCTACAGATAAGCTACAAGTTTTTAATTGTCATTTCCACCAATTTATTATGGCCATAAAATTATACTTAAACATATTAAGAGTTCATTTACAGTAACTCTTTATCCTAAAAGACCTGCTCTGTTAGCCATTAATCTACAAAAATTTTACAAGAAACAGCACATTTAATGTTTAAAAAACAACTTCTGAATACAAAAACCTTCAAAGTATAAGCTCTTCAAGGTTTTCAAATACAAGTTATAAAACTCCATTTGGGAAGAACACCCTCACTTCTCACTTACCTTAATCTTAGAAGTTTTATTACCATAGTCAAAAATGGAATTTAAAAAATACATATTTCCTAACTTTTCTTTACATTAATTTGTTGAACTTCTAATTAGCATATTTCATTCAAAACACATTTGAGTAAACTGGAATTGTAAGTATTGTCCCAAAACCTGAATCATTAGTTCATGCACATCTTACAAAGTTGTGATTTTTGCTGCAGTGCAAACATTTGGATGCCATCCAAACTCAGAAGGATGTACCAGCAATTGCATCCAATTTGCCCTGGAACTTACCTAATCTGATGGGAATGCACACAGACCACCTGGGCTGCCAAACTGAGCAGAGAAAAGGGAGAAAAGGAGAGTCTCCCCCCTTTGTTTGGCTCGCCTGATATCACAAATTCAAAGTCCAGCTCTAAACCAGGCAGCCCCAGGACAGGAATGCATGCTGCCCATGCCAAGTGGGTCTCACCAGCTCAGCATGGAATGCCCCAGAGGACCTGTACCCCCTTTGGTCGCAGTTCTGTGTATTCCCAACCCCAACACTCCCCTGATCCAGCAGCAATTTAACCCAACAAAAATTCACACCAGTTGAGGGTCTCCTTGCTACTTTCTCTTGCAAACACAGCACAGTGAAATGGCTGAAGAAGTTCAACAAGTATGAGAAGCACCACGAGAAAGCAAGAGGGGGGACAACTGATCTCTCCTCTGTGGTGAGCAGTGACAGGACCCGATGGAACGGCCTGGAGTTGTGTCAGGGCAGGTTCAGGCTGGATGAGAGAAAAAGGTTTTTCCCCCAGAGGGTGTTTGGGCTCTGCCCAGGCTTCCCAGGGCAGTGGGCACAGCCCCAAGGCTGCCAGAGCTCCAGGAGCTGGGACAACACTCTCGGGCACAGGGGACTCTTGGGGATGTTCCTGTGCAGGGCCAGCCCTTGGACTCGATGATCCTGGTGGACAAACTTCACAACCATGGTCTTTGGAGAGAGGGTGGACACAAAGATACAGCCTAGCACTAAACACCTCAGCTTTTAACGCCACAACTTCTTCTGCTTTCTTCAGTCCTGACTTGGTATTTTACCAGACAGACGAGTTAATTTCAATCTATTAGGCTTTTTGCCCATAAAAGGACAGTCCAACTCCATCCCCCCCAGCCACACACTCCTGCCATCAAAGCAGCAAAACTCCTGGATCAAAAAGGGCAGGACAGCAAGGGACAGACAGGAAGACATGGCAAACAGGGCCACACAGTCCATATTGCCAGCTGCCCTGCAGTGACTTGGCTCAGACAGTATAAAACTGAATTCTAAGCAGCTTCCTGGCTCAGCTGATTTTTAAAAACTCCAAGTGCAGTTGTGTAGCTAACTCCCTGCAGAGGTAGCAGAGATATAAATGAAGATCTGCCTGCTCAGGAGGGCACAGAGTTTGCAGCACCCTGAACAAAAGGTGACATTTTTACCTGCCAAGGTAATCCTGTCACCACTCAAACTAAGCAAAACTAAGTGTGGAGAGAAGAGATGTGAACTCAGGTCAGGATCTCCATCCCGTGGGCAAACACAACATCACAGTCCTTGGGGATTTCTAAAAGTACTAAAACCTCATGCAAGAAAGAAATTTAGTAAGTCTACCTGTTTCCACAGTTTCAGTCTCAATTTCTTGTTCCTCTGCTACATCTTGCATCAGGTAAGTCTCGTCATCATAAACCAGGACCTGAGCAGCATAACCCTGTTCTAGTCTGGCACTAGGAACTGGCTCCACAATCACTGCTGGGAATTCAGAGACTGGCTCATTTTCCTATAGAAAGGGAAAAAAAAAAAAAAAAAAGGAAAGAAAAGAAAAAAAATGCTCTAAATACTGCACTACTGAACTCTACACCAATATTTTCCTCTTATGCTCTTACACATTTTATGGAATAATGATAATAATTTTAAAGATTTTTAAGGGAAATTTTCTTCTAAAGCAAGAGATTAAAAGAGTAAAAGATGGCTCATCAGCCATCAAAGGGAGCTTCCTCAATCTCAAAGAATTCCTGGGTTTAGGCACTTAAAATTTAAAGCATCAGACAGATAGTTTGAAGATACAGGAAAAGAGCTTCCTAATGAAGTCACTCAGTTGTGGGAAGTGTTAAAAAACCCTCTGCTCCATGAAATATCATCAAGGCTTTGTGTGTGCACTGCAAGGTACCTACATCTCATGAACACCCATGTTTTGGATTAAGCACATAACCTATCACAGATACTTCAAAGCCCAGATGTTTAATCTCTACTTATTCAAAGATCAAAATGTCTGTAAAAGCTACACAATCACTTCAAGTGTTGCAGAAGTGGAACCCTGCCAGATTCTATTTATTACAAGCTACAGGATAGTAGAATATATTTATTTTTTGTTGATAGGAATGCAAAATGCAACCAAATATGTTGTGTTGGCTAACTTTAAAAGGGGTCCTTGTATTGTTGTGCTCAACTCGTTCTATACCTCGAGACACATCTGAGATCTTTAAAGAACTGCTCAGTATAGAATTTTGTAAACCAAGTCTACAGTTGTACTGCAGACTTCAAAACTTACTGCCTCCACTTCTCTGTGACACCAAAATCTTCTAATAAAAGATATTGGAAAAATGGCTGCTCTTTTCCTCCTGAGACATCAATCTTAAATCCATGTTGTTTGTTTTCACAGCAAGTTTACAGTGAATTTTTCTTTCAAATTAAGATAAAAGGTGCAAAGTTTGATAGTAAATAAGTGCTATTTAGTTTTCTAACCTCTTGATTTTTCATTCCATTGCTGTCAAACTCCAGGCCAGGGCCTCCAGTGTCAATCACTGCTGATGTCATGGTGCATCCCCTGAAGATTCTTGGAGAGCTGTTCTCTCTCTTGAAGACAGTAATGCTGGTAACCCTGGGATATCAAAGGCTGGAATTCATAATCCACTGCTGTTAAACAGGTAGGCAGAGGTGGCTGAAACACAAAATAATTTGAAGTTATTTGCCATGTTTATGAAATCTGTTGCATGCATCAGATCTGTATCTCTGCATCCAAACAGGCCATCAGCAAACACAGCAGATGGGACAGAATGTGCTGACCTTGGTGAAGTTAGCAGTGAACTGCCACACAACTCCAGTTTCACACTAACCTTTAACCCTAACAGAACACAATTTCAGTTTGGTTCTTTGCAATGTCAGCCAGAATCATTAATTTCTCACTGGGGTCAAATATTAACTAATTTTTGGAAACGTACATACATTTGGGTTAGTGCAGCTTTTCTAAATTATTGCATTCATATTCAATTATCCGATTTTTTTAATTACATTTCTTTCTTTGCTATACTAGTTTCATAGTCATTTCATAAAGTTTCAAATATACCACTTTTTTAAAGCAATGCATATTTATTACACATCTCAAACACATAACTAATTTCTCACCTACAGTTTCCTTTGAAATACAAAGTATTCTAGCAGTCTATCTTTTTTCCCCATAGAAGAAATTCTTATGAGTCTAAAAAACACAGTTCCACATCATAATGCTTCAATCTGGGTGTACCATGGACTCATTGAACTTACCAAGATACACAACTTCCATCTTGGTGAATTTTTTTTAAAAACTAGTTTAACAGCAGTGCTTTGTTTCTAAACAACTGCTGTTACTCATCCCCTGCCTTTTAAAGAGATAAATAGCCTCTTTTCATAAACTTCAGGTTCTGAGGAGCAGTTTAGGACTTCAAAGTGCAACTCAGGCCTCTTAGTTGTACAACAGAAAGCCCAGGTTCCATGTGGGGCACAAGAACCCAACCTGGTATCAATTACCCTTGCAACTCCACTGAGATCAATGCTCTTTAACAGAAGCCAGAATTCAGCACAACATTTTTAATAAAATCCATGCATTTAGAAAGCCAGCACAATCACTGGGGTCTGCAAGAGAACAGGATCTTCTAATACACACTGAAGAAAAAAAAATATGATCAGTACTCAGTGAGTGTGCTTTTCAATAGCAGGAAGCTTAATTTAAATTCAGCTTTTAATTAAAAAGCTAGTTCAGATTCATGTGGAGTAACTGGACTTCCTGAAGACAGGATACCTTAGGTGCACTAGCAAAAATTACAGTTGCTGATCTCCTCAGCTGGATGTCAGCTAAGCAAGAAAGTCAACAAAAAATACTACATTTTAAAACTTTAATTGATTGAGGGGTTAAGGATCTTTCAGCCTGCCGTAAAAATATGCTCAAAAAAGGCACCATTTATATTGTTGTATCAACATAGCACAAAGTCAGTTGCCACACAGGGGTGGCAGGTTACTACAAAAACACACCAAAATCCCAACCAAACAACACACCAAACCAAAAAAACCCTGACACAACAGAGCAAATTATCCCTATTCTTCACCCTTACGTACAAAAAGGAGAATAATTTCTGAGAATTTCTTGAGAATTAATCCTCACAAAGACCAGGAAATCATGTTACATCACTATCATAGTGACATCAGAATAAGCACAAGATACATTTCAAAATAAAGGCAAAACCATGCAATTTAGAATAAAACAGAGGCTTTTTTGCATATTTAGGCAGTCAGCTTTACATGACAAAGCACAATTCATACCTAACAATATTTCATTTGT
The DNA here is from genome assembly GCA_013390005.1 of Calyptomena viridis. Lineage (NCBI taxonomy): Eukaryota > Metazoa > Chordata > Aves > Passeriformes > Eurylaimidae > Calyptomena > Calyptomena viridis. The sequence continues at coordinate 101,890 of WEIV01022611.1, read as the reverse complement.
AACAGCACAACCCCACACACACAGTTAAGGCTTTATTTTCCATTGTTTCATCTGTAAAGCCAGCACCACTTTTTGATTATCAACATTTTCATGATGAAAAAGAAAGCCAAGACCTCCTCTGCTGCCCAAACAAGTCTCAGGCTGGAAAGCCTTTAACAGGCCTCCCTTGCAGCCATATATATCTGTCACACTCCAGGTTTTTAGCACAAAGAGCCTACTCCTTACCTGCCTATCACTTATTCCCAAAGTCTTTAAATTCAGAAATATGTAAAATAGAAAAACAGCTGTTTATGAATATACTAAAATAACCAATCAGGAGGAAAAGTTTAAAAGTCAGCTTTCCTTTTCTGCAATTTCCCATTTACATCCACTCTAGAAATACTGCCAAGCAATCACAACCTAAAGGAGAAGTGCAAAAAAAAGGAAATTGTATTTTAATTTGGAAGCACAGCCTCCAACTAGTTTCCAACACTTATGAATCCTGATTACTTTTGTGCTGTGGCCCCTTTCATAAATCAGTTCCAAAATTCACATTTCCCAAGGCTAACAGAGACAAAAAGGCCAAAAGACAATTAGATTCTTGAAGTAAGAGATGATTCAGGTTGGCAAGGACCAGATGGACCCCAGTGACACAACTTGCCAGCAGAGAACCTGGTTCAAAGTATGACGAGTTTTGAATTACAGACAACGTACAGGAAGATTAAAAATAAAAACAAAAACCACACACTACAAATTTAATTCCTCTCTAGATAGATGCTGACAACAAAGCAAAACGTGCAATAACATCAGAGAGGAGAAAAAAAATACATTTAACAATTTCAAAAGAAATTACTAAATCACTTTGTTACAGTTCTGACATCTACTCCTGTTCTTCCTGGTAATGGAAAATACAGAGAGAAACCAGTTCTGAAACATTTGTGCAACCACAAAACCATCTGTTATTTTTATACATCTCCCATGGGAAAACAAAAATAAGTCTAGGTGCTCCCATCCCCAAATAAACTAAAAATAATCCAACCAAACGAAAAAATCTGAACCTCGAATTCTTTTCCTCAACAGCAAAACGGTTTATAACTGTTTTTACCACTATAAAAGACACAATAAAGACTTAAATTTTTGATAATTTCACTGGTCAAGACAAGCAATTAGAGTATGTACATCCTCAGAGGCATTTGTTATAAAGGCTGCAAAACACCAAACAGTTCAGGCACATATTGAACAGTACATTTATATGACCTACACCAGTAATCAAGTGTTTGCCTACAAGAAATCCAAGCAAGTTTCCAGCAGAAAGCTTAAAACCACTGCAAATCAAAAATGTGATAGAAATACCCTTCAAAAAAACCCAGTACCTTAAGTTTACCCCCTGTGCACAATCACCCATCAGGTTAACAGAGAAGCAAACACACAGCTCGACAGAATTACAAATAACAATTGAAATAATAATTGAATTAGAAATAATAATTAAAAAACCAGCGTGGAAAGGATGGCAGAGTGTCACCTCTGGTAGGCCTGACTCCAAGTGAAGTTATTTAGGACTGGCTTCAAAACGAAACTCTAAATATAAATCTGCAAATAGCTTTAGTACACTTTCATTTTAAATATAAAACGAACGAGCAAAAATAAAACAAAACCCAAAGCTGGGAAAAAAAAAAGATGCCCACACACAGAAACGAGACAAACATGCAGAAGTCTGGGCAGCAGCGACCAGAGGCAGCTGCTCCCACAGCACTCAGAACCACCACGAGAGCACTTGGAACAATGTCCCCCTTTTATTCAGCTGGCATCCCATATCCCAAGGAGAGATTTATGTGGATACCTACACAGATGCAACCCCAAGGGCAGGACTGCAGCCAGCAGTAGCATCACACACAGATTTTTTTTTTCCTCCAAAAAGGCCTACTTTTGGTTTAATTAAAAAAAAGTTAACTTCATTTTCAAGCCAACTTTCTTAAGCTGTAAGTGCAGAAACAGGCACAGTAACAAGGCTCCCTCAGGGGACTAAGGTGGTCTTTCAAAGGCNCCAAGGCTAACAGAGACAAAAAGGCCAAAAGACAATTAGATTCTTGAAGTAAGAGATGATTCAGGTTGGCAAGGACCAGATGGACCCCAGTGACACAACTTGCCAGCAGAGAACCTGGTTCAAAGTATGACGAGTTTTGAATTACAGACAACGTACAGGAAGATTAAAAATAAAAACAAAAACCACACACTACAAATTTAATTCCTCTCTAGATAGATGCTGACAACAAAGCAAAACGTGCAATAACATCAGAGAGGAGAAAAAAAATACATTTAACAATTTCAAAAGAAATTACTAAATCACTTTGTTACAGTTCTGACATCTACTCCTGTTCTTCCTGGTAATGGAAAATACAGAGAGAAACCAGTTCTGAAACATTTGTGCAACCACAAAACCATCTGTTATTTTTATACATCTCCCATGGGAAAACAAAAATAAGTCTAGGTGCTCCCATCCCCAAATAAACTAAAAATAATCCAACCAAACGAAAAAATCTGAACCTCGAATTCTTTTCCTCAACAGCAAAACGGTTTATAACTGTTTTTACCACTATAAAAGACACAATAAAGACTTAAATTTTTGATAATTTCACTGGTCAAGACAAGCAATTAGAGTATGTACATCCTCAGAGGCATTTGTTATAAAGGCTGCAAAACACCAAACAGTTCAGGCACATATTGAACAGTACATTTATATGACCTACACCAGTAATCAAGTGTTTGCCTACAAGAAATCCAAGCAAGTTTCCAGCAGAAAGCTTAAAACCACTGCAAATCAAAAATGTGATAGAAATACCCTTCAAAAAAACCCAGTACCTTAAGTTTACCCCCTGTGCACAATCACCCATCAGGTTAACAGAGAAGCAAACACACAGCTCGACAGAATTACAAATAACAATTGAAATAATAATTGAATTAGAAATAATAATTAAAAAACCAGCGTGGAAAGGATGGCAGAGTGTCACCTCTGGTAGGCCTGACTCCAAGTGAAGTTATTTAGGACTGGCTTCAAAACGAAACTCTAAATATAAATCTGCAAATAGCTTTAGTACACTTTCATTTTAAATATAAAACGAACGAGCAAAAATAAAACAAAACCCAAAGCTGGGAAAAAAAAAAGATGCCCACACACAGAAACGAGACAAACATGCAGAAGTCTGGGCAGCAGCGACCAGAGGCAGCTGCTCCCACAGCACTCAGAACCACCACGAGAGCACTTGGAACAATGTCCCCCTTTTATTCAGCTGGCATCCCATATCCCAAGGAGAGATTTATGTGGATACCTACACAGATGCAACCCCAAGGGCAGGACTGCAGCCAGCAGTAGCATCACACACAGATTTTTTTTTTCCTCCAAAAAGGCCTACTTTTGGTTTAATTAAAAAAAAGTTAACTTCATTTTCAAGCCAACTTTCTTAAGCTGTAAGTGCAGAAACAGGCACAGTAACAAGGCTCCCTCAGGGGACTAAGGTGGTCTTTCAAAGGCAGCACCTCAAATATACCAGTGAATGCCACTATCACTCTGATACACATAAACCGCAGCATGATCTGTAAAAAAAAATTTAAATGGACTGAAAAGGGGGTTTTCAGATGTTTTCCCAGATAATTTTTACAGCTCTGGCTACACTGGCATGTGCAGAAGAAACGGTGAATTAACTTTCTTTTTTTGAAACTCAGAAAAAAACTGAAAAATTAAGTTACTGGGAAAAAAAAAATTAAACTTGTTGCTAAAGAATCCGGGGTGGACTCAAAAAGAGGATACAAAGTAAATCTTTACATCCACAAGGTCACGAGAACAAAACAGACAAGCCATGCAGTATACACCACCTTACAAATCACAGCAATCACTAAAAGTTAGAGAAAAGGAAATCAAAATAAGCAAAGTAGTCCTGGCCACACCACACTTCACAGTTTTCTGTAAAACAAAGCAATAATTTTCTTACTGAATGCACAGAAATTATTATGCTGGATCAAATCAACGATGCATCAAAGCCAGTAAGAAATTAGAGGTACTCCTTCCACACGTATTCAACTTGATAATCTGAACATCCAAAGTCTGCTCTGAAACCTCACCGGCTAAACACCATGAGCCCAAAACATACAAGTCTATAATCACTTAGAAATATTAACGTTCTACAAAAACCTTTGAGGCTTCAGCAGGCTCCTCCCGCAGCTTCCCGTATTTCATCCTATTAGCAGGCTCACTTCCCACTGTTCTCTATTTAAAGATTGCCTGAAACCTTCTCTTCCCCCTGACAGAAGTGTCATCCGTACTTTGTACCAGCACTTCTCTTTCCAGCGAGTCGTTTGTTGGTCCTTCACCACCATTTCCACTCCCCCACAAGCCAGAGTAGGGAGGAATTATTCATCGTTTTACATAATAAAGGAGCACACACGATTAAATTAAACGGTGAGGATGTGGGCTTAAAAAACAAACAACAAACATCAAAAAATCCAATACACACACTAAAGGGAAGCAGTACACGAAAATTCCATAATTAGCTTTCACAGTATATTCTAGAAGTCAATAAACTCTCAAGATTTAACTGAAATAGCTTTATAAGAGGTAAAGCTCCTGAATGGCTTATGAGACTGTCGAACACAAAGACAACCGCACAACCTGAAGTTTAGGGACCTTCTGAGCCCGGTATTACTAAAACCTGAAAGATGGAAAGAGTATGTCACTGGTAGTCCCACCAAAGTAACCATCCTGGCTCCCAGAACCTTTCCTAAAGCAACTCATCCCGTCCACTATCAGAGATGGAGGGAGAGAGGGAGGAAGAGGAATTTGGATCAGACCCAGCACCCTCCTGACGAACGGGCTGCTTTTAAACCGACGGTCAGATTTAACTAAAGAAGTTAAACGATCCCAGAGAAGCGACAAGGAAGATGACAGCGACAGGGGAGGGAGCAGAACGAAGAACTGAATTAGTTAAGCCGGGAAAAGAGCGACAAGAAGGGAACACATCCAAAAAGGCAACAGATAAACACGGACTGGGCTCACCCAACCCAACGTTTTACAGTCCCGGCGTAACGAAACCCACGCCAGGCTCGGCTCTTCCCCGGGTGCGGGGCGATCGCGGGGCCGCGGGCGGGAGGAGCGAGCGCGGCTGACAGCGAGTGCCCGGCCTGCCCTGTAAACAAGGCGCTGCCCCCCGGCCGCCGCCCCCTCCCGCTCCCGCCNAGGGCGGGCGTTCCCTGGAGCCCGATCCGCCGGAGCTGCCCGGGAGCCCGGTGCCCCTCAGCCCGAGGGCGGGCGTTCCCTGGAGCCCGATCCGCCGGAGCTGCCCGGGAGCCCGGTGCCCCTCAGCCCGAGGGCGGGCGTTCCCTGGAGCCCGATCCGCCGGAGCTGCCCGGGAGCCCGGTGCCCCTCAGCCCGAGGGCGGGCGTTCCCTGGAGCCCGATCCGCCGGAGCTGCCCGGGAGCCCGGTGCCCCTCAGCCCGAGGGCGGGCGTTCCCTGGAGCCCGATCCGCCGGAGCTGCCCGGGAGCCCGAGCGCTGCCGACTCCAGGGGCTCTGAACACGCACGGTCCGGCCCTGGAAGGGGACGTTGTTTGAGTGCAAGGTGGAGGTTCCTACAAAACGCGCATCCCGGCTATCAAAGCCTTTTACTATGTGTTCATTTTAGCAAACAAAGGAATCAGTGCCCATTGGCTACAACTTACACAGTTCTCATTATTAATTAGTATGCTGTTGGTTAATGACTCCCTCTCTCCTCGTGCTCATTAGTCCCCATGCCCAGTCTTTCTCTTCCGTGGGGCCGGTGGTCTCTGGGTGGTCCATGAGTTGCCCTCTCCCACTGGAATTCCCGGTCGGGGCTGATGCAGCCCAGTAGCCGAGCTGGGTTTATCGGTCTGTTCCTTATCTCTGGAGCTCTGCCAGACGGCCCGTAAATTCTGCATCTTTGTATCCGCTGTCAGTGGCACATCCTTCTTCCCAAGTTTTGCGAGCCTCCCACTAGGTCTGGGATCACAGAAGCACGTCCAGCCCTAAACTTTAACAAGGCTGTTCCATCAAGTCATCCGTTTTTCCTGACACGTGGACATCACTTACAGCTTGTTGGCTGCTCTCTGTTTCGTGGATTAAATCTTCCTTCTTGTTGATGAGGCTTGTAAGTATACAAAAAAAATCAAACACCGCCGAACATCCTTTCTTGTGGAAATTTTACATATTCCACGTTTTGCAACACAATCAGCCGTGGAGCCTCAGGCATACAGAAGCAACCCCAGGCTGTGACCTGCCAGGGCAATGCTGAAATGTTGACTCCCAGTTTTATCCAGTCCCAGCTGTCCTCTGGAGCTCATGGTGTTGAAGCCAGCCGAATTCGTGGTGCAGCTTTTGTTACCCCTTATCAGTGTGAGACACACTGTCAGAATCTTCCCACGAAGCAGGTGCATATTGAGACTGTCTGGATCTAGCCTGGTCTGAAGTTTTGAATAGAACTGATCTTCTCCTTTGCAAATATTGGGCTTTAACCTTTATACTTTATACTTCACAGAAGAGCTTTACATTTTCATTACAGAAGTGTGTTCAAACCCACATTGCCAAGAAGACTCTGCATTGCAAAGCCACTTGCTCTAGGAGGAAGGTTTCTTTTCAGACTGATTCAGGTGGAGGATTCTGACAGACTCCTTCTGACAGGAGCCCTCAGCCCTGAGCAGTGACACACAGGCAGGATTTTACTCTTGAATAAATTTTTCTTGCTATTAAGAAGGAAAGAATTACACAGAAATAAAGGAAGAAGTGGTTTGTTGCTGCATATTAGGTAGACTTTAGGCAGTACAGACACACACACGTGCTCCTCACCTTCACCTGTGTGCAAAGTACCTCCCTGCTACATCTCAGTTTCCATCTGACCATCCACATCTGCTCCTCCCTTGGCACTCTTGTGCATTTCCTCCTCCACAAAGTCTGATTTAGTCCTCAGTTTGTGCCTTGGGCATGTTAACACCCACTGCTCTGCACCTCTTTCTCCTCTTCCTCAGTGTTTGAACCGAGTATTTCTTCCCTCTTCTTTCCAGGGCACCAGCTTCCCTTCCTAAGGAAATGAGATCTTTCAAGGGTCTTTAGGCCCTGGAATCTGACTGACTTGTACAGGTTACACACAATTTGAGTTTTCCAAAACTCATGGGCAGTTATCTTCCTCATCTCCCTGACAACAAAGGTGGCCTTAAAAATATCAGTCCCGTGCCCTGAAGCATGGAAACATTGGTGGTTCTTTCTTTCCAAAAACATGTCAGGCATTACTAATGATAGATGGTGCAACCCTCTTATGTAAGTGGCCAGTAGTGCTGTGTAAATTTAAATTAGCTGTCACCTTGTGATAAAGCACACATCAGAGCAAAACTGAGCTTTTACTGCACACCAAGCCTGCCAGGGATTTAATAAGGCATACACTTGGATGTCATCAATTACAGATTTTGCTACCAGTTTACATTAACCAAGATGAAATTTCAGCTGTCTATCTGCTCTTTAAGAGGTAAGAGGTAACACTTCTAGATCTTTTGTTTGCCTTTAACAGCAAGACAAACTATATGGGCAGAAAGGTTCTCATTCATTAACTCTATAGCTGACATCCATGTGGCTGCTAAAATTATAGAATTGTGTACAGTGTTTGCACGTTACAAAATGTAAGTCATGTTCTAACATGCAAATTGTATTTGAAAAAAGAAAAAAAGTGTAAAGTTAAAATCTCACTGACAGCAGATGATGGAATTCACATTTTATAGGCCTTGGGTTTGGATCTGAAATAGGAGATGACAATATAAAATAAGTGGAAGTAAAGAGCAAGTAAAGAAAAGGGTGGGGAATTAGGAGGAAAAGATTAAAGAGTTCCTGGAAAAAATTGCCTTTTTATAGACTGGAAATATGTCCAGCTGGGTGGAAGTTTTAGCCCTCAATGACTATTTTCTTGCAGCCTGGCAGACCCAAGTGCTATTAGTTTCACCTTGAGTGGTTAATTAGCCCTGACTTGATGTGCTCACACTTTTGGGTTTGACTTTCTTTTTGTTTCCTTCTTCATCTTTCCATAGTTCCAAGTTAAAACTCAGAAAAAGAAGAAAACCTCTTGCCATGATGCAAGCCAAAGAATCATGGAATGGGTTGGGAGGGACATTAAAGACTGTCTAGTTCCAATTAGTTATTTTTGCAGGGATGTGGGACCTAATTTGAGGTCTACAGATCTGATGATTCATGTGTTTCTATTGCCAGGGATAAATACCAGACAAATAAAGGTTCCATCTGTGAAGAATTCCAGATCCAACAGAATTAAGGTGAAGTTTCAGGCTTGTTGCAAGGTTTCTGTGCTATGAAAACACACAACTAGTGTCAGCTTAACTCAAATTTACTTAAACTTCCTACCTACCTCCTTGATTTTATTCATACTGTAGGCTACTAAAGCAGCTTATATTTTACAGCAAAGGCCTTTAAATTGCATGTCTAAACCTAATCTTTTCTGAATTCATTCCATCTCCTTTATAATTTTCCCTTAATGCTATGCAAGTTAGAAGAAAATAAAACAAAATAAATAAAACCCTCAAACCAAAGAAAATCAAACCCACCTCCTCTTTTCCTTAAAGCTACAATGCTACTCTGTTTGTAAAGCAGGTAAGAATGAGAAACTTCTGCTCCTCATCAGGGGTTGTAACACCACTAACTACATGGGAGTTGTGTGATTAGAGCAATGCAATGCTGAAACAAGCCTGTTTCAGGCAGGATTTTACTCTTGAATAAATTTTTCTTGCTATTAAGAAGGAAAGAATTACACAGAGATAAAGGAAGAAGTGGTTTGCTGCTGCATATTAGGTAGACTTTAAAATACAGCAGATGTGATATTTTAGAAAAAAAAAGAGTAAGAATGAGTGTGAAAGAGGACTTTACCTCATTTTCACTCCAAAAATACATGGAATGTGCATGGCATATGTGTTTTTGTAATTCAGAAGTGGCAGAAAACAGAATGCTCACAAGGGCCCCTTCTTATACAGGGAAACCCTTTGGAACTGGTGGTGTTTTACAAGGACAAATTCCTCACAGACACTAACTAGTTTGTTCTCATTTGTTTTGATTTAAAGACAGAAATGAAAAATAATTGTCCTCAAAGACATATTTGTCTTTTTGTAGCATAATATTTCAGTGTTTTAAACTGCTTTTCATTTAGGAACAGCCAACCTCTGCAATTAGCAAGTGTCTTCACTCTTTATTTATAGGTAGGACTGAATACTTTGTGTAACTTCCCCCTGCAGCTGCTACTTGTAGTAAGTGAAAAGGAGTGAGACTGCAGTGATTTTGATTTTATAGAATTTCATTAATAATTTAAATGGAAACAAAGTCACTCACACCCAGCCTCATTGTGTTCCCATTGGCAAGAACTGTCAAGCCTCAAGCCTTTACTCCAGATTTGGTTCTCTTGCATTATAAGGGCTTTAGCACCAAATACTTGGCATTGGAAATGAGTCACTTACCAAAACAGTGGAATGAAAAGTATCTGTATGATTTCCTCCAAACCACAAATTAAAAAAAAATAAATCAAGGAAATTTTCTCCAGTGGAAAAATACATACATTATTCATTTCTTCCTGTATTGTTCAGCTCCAGGTTCTGGGGATGGGGGATTCTTTCTCTGTTCCAGGTTTTAGTAATCATACTGCTTTTGATTTACTGCCCTCTTCTGCTTGATAATGTGAGTGCATGTTGTCCAGTGGTTAATTATTCTCAATTAGCCCTCGCTGGAGAATAACATTTCTCACTAACTACTGAGAAAGAAGATAGACTTATGCAGGAAGAAAGAAAAAATCACATTATGGGAAGTCGATCAATGAATCTCCATGGACCTCAGTAATTTAATTTAATTACAGAGGTAGAATGAGAAAGAGGAAATATGATCTGGATACATATTACTGTCTCTTGTCTTCCACTTATTCTATTTCCCCCTTTAATTTAATTGGTTTGCATACCACAGTCCCTGCTGAACTGAGAAGAAAAGGCACAGGCAGCTGAATTTCCTGAGATGAAACACAGAAACTGTAGAACACTTTTCCTAGGGCACAAGCAGAGCTCATGCCTATGGCTTTTGGAAGATCACTGAAGCCATAAACGTTTTAAAATAAGGAAAACTATCACTGAAACCTCAAGATTTGTAGGTAATTAAGAGACTGGATCTGCACATGAAGCTGATACAAATAATTAACTGGTCACGTGAAGAGTCTCCTGTTCCTCAGAAGCTTCTCATTTGTTTGTTATGCAGGAGCTGTTAAGCACTAATTGCAAACAGCCTTTGAACCATCGTTTGGGTTTGGTGAAATGTCAAGAGGAAGAGAACATCTGCAGAGAGCTGAGTGACAAGCACATCATGCTGTTTCTGCCTAATTACCTGTAGTCCAAGCAAATAGCACAGAAACCTCCCTCCTGTCTGGTAGAATAGAAGTTGGGGTGGCTACTTGGCTCAAAATTTGTGAGGGAGAGAGGCCAACAGGTGAGGGGAAAAAATATCACAGTGTGTTCTTGGCTTGGTTGAGTTCCCTGGGGCTTTGTGTTTGGTTTGTTTTTGGTTTTGTGGCTTTGTGTTGGTTTTTTTTTTCCCAGAAAACCAGATAAAAAGTAGTGTCTTATCACATCATCAAAGTTTGTGCTGCAGTGGCACAAGAAATGCTGATGAAAATATTTCACTCCCAGACTTTCCAAGTGTTGAGTACCAACGTGCAGCTCGAATTCTCTTTATGGGTAGTTGTCTGATGGTTTGAAGAAGCCGATGAAACTAGAATTGAAATTCCCCATTTACATCAACAGAGGTAAAGAGTAAAGCTGACAACTGTTAGAAGGAGCCCCTCTGTCCCCAGAACTGTCAGCCCTGTGACCAGCTGCCAGCAGCCACAGGCTGTCCCCCTTCACCACTGCTGGCACTAGAGGGAGGTGAAAGGCTTTGCTTTTCCCAGTCTTGCTGACAGCAAAGTGCAGTTTGGAGAAACTCGTGGATCTCTGGCCTTTGAAGGGCATTTTCAAGAACAAACCTTTTCTCCCATCTCCTTTAGTCCTGCATTACATCTGCTCTCTGCTGTGGCCTTGTTCTCCTTAAGGAGCCATTTCAACAACATCCTTTCAACATTCTCTGTGGTTCATCACCTCCTCTCTGTAGCAACTCAAAAATTCACCTTTTTGAGGGTGAAGGACAGAAAAATATTCATTTATGTGGTAATTAGACTCCATACTAGCAGGAATGATAATAATAATCGGCAATGGCCAGACCTCTGTGAATTGCAAAATATCTCTGTTTTTAATCTGGGATAATCAAGTGCTGAAGCAGATCATGCTGGGCTACATGTCATCACAGCTAGAGTTCATAATATATTCCTAGTTCCTCTGGCTTTCACGAATAGCGTTTTTGGGTTTTGTTTTTTTAATTAAAAACCTCAAACAAACAAAAAAAGAGGATCTCTGACATGAAGCTATTCTGGAACTCTTTTTTTTTTTTTTTAAATTGGAGGGATTAAAAGCTTTGGAAAGCTCTCCCTAGTTTGAGATTCAATCCTTCAGGCAGCTGTTCCAAAGGGCTAACATATTTTGCCATGTAGCAGAGCAGTTCCAGAGATAAAGGGCCGTTCAACAAAGCCTACAATTTCAGAAACCCTACTGCCTGCTGCAGTAAAACCAGCTGCTTTCACTGGGAATTAGTGACAACTAAGAAATAGAACATTTAAGAGGATGCATCCATCACTGGATGTTTAATCTACCCAGATAAATAAAGACAGACTCTTATCCAACAAAATATCCATCTAAGACTTTTATTCCAGTAGCTTTGTCTACAAAAAATTGCTTTTAATCACAGTGGCTTTATCCTTTAAGCAGCAGGCTGTGGCATGTCTTCTTGAAGCCCAGGAGCCTGCTTTTGCCTCTGCATTATTCCAGTTATTCCTTAGCAAGTCCAGGGGCAACAGGCTACATTTCTGTTGGAACACTATTCTAATTTGCTTTCTGAAGGGGAAGGAGCATGTGTTGCTTTGTGCCACGGGTAGGAATGTCATGATGCTGTCAGTTCCCTTTCAACATTTCCCAAGGTTCTGCTTGAAGAGAAAAGAGTCAGATACACCTCACAAACCACACTTTCTCCATAAATAGTATATATAATAGCTCCTTTGGCCCTGGTTTAGAATCATTGCTCAGTGTTTTGCCTTAGTTGCACACTCATGCCCACAGCACAAGAGAGGCTTAGGAGAACACTGTCAGACAAAGCCATTAGCTGTAATAGATGCATTCTTGACCAAGTTAACATTAACAGAACAAGATTATTTAGCTATTCTGCTCTTTCTGAGTCCCTCCGAATCCTCAGCCATTTGAACCCCTGCTGCACAGCCATCCATGGGGATTTTGGTGGCCACCTCCAAGTGCTTGGAGAGGAGCTTTGCCACGGCCTGAATGGCTTGTGAGCTGTACAGGAGTGTTCTCCCAAACCTCCCTGTTGTTCCACCACGTGAAGACAGACCAACAGAGAGACTGCAGCAAGCTGAATGAGATTTGGTAGGAGCAGAGCCCAGCACCCCCAAAGTAGGGCCTACCACTTCCACCCACAGTGATAACAACTGGTGTTATTTTGATTGTCATGCTATAAAGTGTCTATTGATGCTGCCTGCAAACAGGTTTTCTGCCCAAAGCAGGAGCCTTAGAAATGTTTTGTCCTGGATATTATTGTGCAAGGAAGGGCAGTATCTACAATATTTATGCAGAGGGAAAATTTCATCTCCTACAGCCAGATGTGCTAAGCTTACCATCACAAATCCAAACCCAGGAGCAAGCAGGTTATTAGTTATCCTGTGACCCAACGTAAAAACACTATCAGGTAATTGTTCAAAGCTTTTGACTTGACTTTAAAACCTTTAACTTACGTATTAGCATGGAATGTTACATGGGTATAACCACACACAGCACTTTGGACCAGAAGTAAGAAATCGATGTGCATAACGAGACGACAAAGACCTAGAGGGAGTTCACCTGGCAGGGTTTAGTTAAGTCTACTACTTCTCTTAGCACGTGTAGTTAGGACGGGCTGGGTGCTTTGGCAGTTTGACTGGGTGCTACTTTCTACAGCAGACAAGTTAATCACAGCAGGGTCTCTCTAAGCAACTTAAATGAGCAGTGGCAGCACTGAATACTGGTCCTAAGGAGCAGTGTGTGCTGGGACAAACTGCACAGTTTCCTTGATGTCTCCAAGGAAGAGCATGAGGTTTCACACAGGAATCAGCTGGTTGATTGCCACAAGTATTTCCATTAACCTTTCCAAAGGCTCCAGCACTGCTTACTGGGGAAGAGAAAAAAGGACCCGGTTTAGAGGAAGCAACAAGATTATGTTCAGCAGCAGACAGGATTCATCAGGTCTTTTTCCTTGCAAACATTCCAGGCACACTGTGAGTTTGAGTGCAGGTTATCAGTGATACAACCACTACTGCTGTGTAAATCGTGCTTATCTGATGGCTTGTGAAAAGTGGCTCTGTTCCCACCCCCAGAGGAGTGTTCCCTTATCCCCCTCCATGGAGCTCAGGTGTCAGTGAATCCCCCTGCTTGCTGGACACATTCCACTAAGTCTTACTTCTACAAATAGCTACTTGCTTAACTTTAAGCACAAAGTAAACCAATTGTGGCTGCTGAGATTACTGATCTAAGTAGCTGCACAGCAGTGTTAGTTTGGGGCCAACAGCCACACACAGTACAATGGCTGTGTCTCCTTACTCAGGCACATCCTCACCACCAACTTAGCATTTAACCCATTACTACTGTTTCTATCCCTTCACCAAACAATTAATGATTTTTATAAAAAGCTAACTGGGTAATGATTTGATTCTCACATCAACGTTCTTTTTGTTTCTCTTCCTTTGCCCTGAATTCCTTAAAAAGTGTAATAGTTTTAATACAAAAGTTAAGCTCTGTACTTCAAAGTGCTTACAGTCAAAACAAACACACACACACAAAAATAAAAGTCAGCAAGGGTTCTTTCCTGACTGGGAATGCAGTGGGCTTCTGGACTTGTAAATTGGTAAAATGACAGCCAGTAATCTTCCAGCACTAAACAGTAAAATGTTTTATAAATCTCTTTTCCCCCCACAACAAGATCAAATTGGAACTCAATAAGAGACCCTTTTTTAACCTTGTGATGCTATACTCATAAAAAGTAATTTTTTTGATCAAAAATAGTCAAGCAGTTTAAGCAGAATTCAGTGGATCTGTATTCTGGTTGCAGATTAATCTGTTTTCAATTTGTTCCAATAAAGTGCTTCCTACAGTTTGCCTTCCCTGCCACTTTTCCTTTTTCACTTACTGTCTCTGCCTTCATTAATTGAATTTGGCTATATTGGGTATTTGTTGTCTAAATGAAATTCTGAAATAGCAATGCGACAATTTGTAGGGTTGCCAGATGTTTACCTGGAAAAAAAAAGAGATTTCTAACTCAATTTCTTTCTCTCTATCACTGCATTTATGTGTTCCAGAGTGGAGAGAATTTCTTGGTAACTTGGTTTTCTGGTGTGATACTCTCAGGTACCTTTAGTTTTCACTTTGAGCAAAAATAACAGTCTTGAGAGGCACAACTTTTCTTATAATAAAAAATAAAGCCAACTGAAACAGACACTAGCAAAACAGGATGAATATTCAGTATTTTTCATTCGCACAAACTAAAAATGCAGATAAATTGTGAAAAAATGTATTTAAATACAACAGTCCAGAAAGCTATTGCTCTGTTGTACAGAGCAATAATCCAGAAGTCCAGTAGTTGTATAACTTAAACCAGAAGCCCAAAGGATATTGTTTGCCTAGAAAAAAGCTACAATTCTTGGGTCTTTATCTAGTTTACATGGGACTAGGACAAAGCTATAAATAAATACCCAGCGTGACACAATTGATACAGGAAAATTTTGCTCCCCACTCTCCAGAAGATGACAGCAATGGTTCCCAAAAATACAAGAAACACTTCAACAAAGTTTTTTTTGTTGGGAGCAGACATACAAATTCACCATCACAGTGCATGTGCAGACTTACCACATGCTGCAATTGCCACTAACTGAGAAAAAAAGATAGGAGAAGAACAGGGAACCACATGCTGCAACTGTACTGTGTACCTTTAGGGCTCTTTAGCTAATTCTTCAGGTGTCTTCTCCTCCTCAGAAACTGAAAATGGAGAGAAAACACCAATGAGAAACACTGGAAACCACTTACTCCACGACAAACGGTCAAGTAAGTTGGTCCCTTCAGTCCAAGGACTGAAAGGATACAATTCACCAAGTCACATCAGTCCTGCACCTTCTGCAGTCGGACACGGCTCCCCAGCACCGCTGTCCTGCCTCTCCGAGGCTGAGGCAGAAGCCTGAGCTGCTCCTTCCTTGCCACTGTCCAAGTTTTCCTCGTGGGCAGAAGAAGCTGCAACATCCAAGACGTCACTCACAGCTTCTATGAAGCAAATGAAGAGAGAGAATTGTCTTCTCTTTGCATTCCCTGGGGTGAATGAGGGTGAGCAGCCAAGGCTCACGAAGCACAAGGTACCTGCCCAACATACATGCTTGAAGTAGCTGAAGACAACAGGGTCTACCAGATGATTAAATTTTATCATGGAAATAAAACTTTGCAAGTGGAATTCCAGGGAAAGTCTAACTCCTTCCGACCCTGGGGCAGAAAAATACAACTATTTAGACATAGGAAAATATTTTCTAACGTGTCTCTCCTCTCTTGCAGATACTGTTGTTTCATTTTCTGATTTCTGTCAAATTATTAATGATGTGCAAGAGGCTGAGGATAAAGTTTCCCTGGAGACAATCCTGGCCAGATCACCACCACAGGACATTGTAAATAACCTTGGAAACACACCATGGGTAGTTTGAATGCAGAAATACCCTGACAGCAGGCTGAGGGGTCAGGATGCAGTTCCATGATTGCCAACCAGCTATTTTTCAATACTCCTTTAAGCACAAAGCAACCTGTCTGTATAAAAGCTCTGTAAGATGTAATACATCTCTACAGACTGAACTCATCATCCAGCAGCTGTATGTTAAATTCTGAGTAAATTCCCTCTTACCATGTTCTTCTGCCCTTCCTGTTTGCAGAGACTTCCCTGTTACATCCCACACTAAGCTACATGTCCAGTAAATGCAGCTGACAAAGCAGCTCCCTTACAGGTCAATAAATGGAGTAAATAGGAGTTTTATAGAGGAAGCATCCCCTGCCTTTTTCCAAATATTACCTTGCAGCTAGTTAAATACAGCACATTCTGAGCATCAGCTATTCCACTGTGCTTTTCAGAATGCTGACTGGATTTTGAAGAAGCAGCAGAAAAAGAAATATTCAGGAATTGCTGCTTTTGTCTTTATAGGGAACAGCTGTACAATGAAAACAGTACATTTGAAACTTGAAACTTTAGACATTTTATAGCAAGTGATATTCTATGTAATGCCATATATCTGCTGTGGTAGGAAGCTGCTGGGTTTGAGTTTGTAGCATCAAACATTCAGCTAATATTGCCAAAAACTCACTCTCTGACTGATAGTGTTTAATAGTTTTGGGGGTTTTGTGTGTATGTGTTAATTTCTTTTGCACTTAGAGGAGAAAATCAGGAAGCAAGTAGAGGGAGCAAAATGGTCTTTCCCTATTTTCTTAATAAAACCTCATTTCTTTTAAATGAGAAATGTGTTTATTTGTCACCTATAGAAATAGCTGCCTTGAAAACTAACATTAACACTTGTACCACTAGTACTGAAAAATCTGTTCCTGGTTTGAATTGTCCTTTGTGGCTTTCAGAGAGGCAAACTCCTGCACCAAATATGGATTCCTCCCAATGTGTCCACCCAGCTCTTTGTGGAGTAACTGTCTCCTGGTGCTTTGGGTAAGTTTAACCCCAGAGCTGTTTCACTCCCTCTCCCTTTCTCTTTTTTTTTTTTTAATCTGCATGCATTTCATATCTTTTCAATCCAGTTTAATCTCTTGCAGTTGTTCCATGTAAAATCCTGCAGTAACACCCATGCAAGATATTTTCATCTATGCCTGATACAATGGTGACTCATTTTCCATAATCCTTGGACGAAGGATTTTACTTTTCTGTCTGTTCAATTATTGTAAAATCATTAATAACCTTGTCATGAAACTCTGCAGCAATTAATAGACGTAAATGAAATCACTTCTAACTCGGTTCAAATACCAAAAATTTAATTTTTTTTTTTAAATAGTTGTAGAGGACTTACAGAATCTTAACTAGGTCTGTGTTGTTTCCTGAATGATGTTTGGAAATCTGAAGTGCCTGTATTTCCTTGTGCAGAGACGACTAAGACCCATATTGTCTATTTGTGGCAGCTTGTTTACAACTTCTACAGGCTGTAACTACATAAAATAATCTGCATTGGGCAACTGCTTCCCTGCAATGAGGAAGGGGGTATTTTGCACTTTGCACTGAATGCCTGGCTGCTTTATTATCCACAGAGCACAGCAGTGCTCCAGCTCCCCAACCCCTCACCACAACACTCACCTGCAGCATTTCCACCCTGGCCAATACAACTTAAAAACCTGCCAAAAAAAGGGAGCCTTCTTGGGTTTTAGTTTCCTCTTGAAGTGATGTTCATTGGGCCTTTTTACCGCCCCCCTCCACACACACATCATTCGCCAGTAGCACTGGAGTTAAACAGCTTCCTAATTTTCCTGTTTCACAGAGTGTTTGGTGTGTTGTGCTCCCCCCATCTTAGCAGGATATATTACTTTACAGAAGGAATACTTCACACTTTCATTCAAGGTATTACATTGGTAGCAAAATCTCGGCCTCGTGCACAAAATTAGCCATTTTTTTCCTTATGCTTCTTCACTGGGCATTTGTCAGTTTTAAGTTTTGCCCTGGGATAAATAGCTACGTGCCAGTAGTGCTGGCCACAGCTTTCTCCAATTTTGCTAGGCACTTATATATGCTGTAGCACTTGGGGATCTGAATCAGAAGCTTATATACTGTATGTACTTATATAAGTATATACTTATATACTGTAGCACTTAGGGATCTGAATTAGAAGGTGAACTTCCTTGTGATTTCAACAAACAGCATAAAGGAACTTCAGGCCTCAGAGAAATCCAACTGACCATGTTTCACTGACTGCAGGCCAGGGGTCAGGCTTTGCATATTGCATTAACAGCTGCTGCTGAAGCATCCAAGGATTTTGAGGACAAATATCCTCAAGGTTAGTCAGAGCCCTAACATATATCTCCTATGCATCCAGCTGGGTAACACCCACTGCTTACAGGTAAGAGAGAACCCAAAGCACAACCCCCCTGCTCCTGCCAGGACAGCTCCTCTGCTTCAGGAGACACCCATTCTGGGAAGAAATACTCCCAAACTGCACATCCAGGAGGAGAACATGACTGGGCAACCACCAGCAGCACATTCTGCACGCACCAAACACAACACCAAACCAGGCTTGTTGTGAAAACACGTCTGGTTTGAGTTGAGGAAATACAGGAAAGGAAATTGATTTCGTACACAAAAGGAAATTGTGTTTTTGTTTTGAAAGCTTGTGTTTGGTTCTGTTGTTTTGGGGGTTTTTTAAATAAGGCAGCAGCAGTGGGAAGCTCCAGTAGTTTATTAGCACAGTATCCTACGTCTAGTTACACTTAGAAATGTAATTTTTAGGGAACCATCCCTATCATTTCAGTAAAAAAAAAAACACAACAAACCACCAAAAACTTCTTCCTGTGTAAAGTAGTTATTCCTGCAGTCTTTAAAGCCAATTCCTCCTCTTACAAGTGCTACAGTCGCAGCCCTGAGAATGAGTGCAGGACTATTCACTCCTGTGCATTTGCAGCAGCACAGAAACCAGTCCAAACCCAGGGTGATTCTGCATCCTCACAATGGCCAGTTGGATCGTGGGAATATTGGTGAGCTCAGCATTCCCTCAGCAGAGCACAGAGCCAAGGTAAGCAGGGACTCACCTTTGCTCCAGCTGGTGATAAGAAATCACACACCCAGACTGACTTTCTCCTGTCAGCAATAAAGAAATCCCCGTGCACATGAACTGACTTCCAGAAGCCACATCCCACTGCTTGCACAGCTCTTCCCCCCAAAGCTTCCGAGGCTTTAAATCCAGCTTCCCAACTTCCAGGGGGCAGGTTTTATGCAGAATCAGCCTGGATTTCCACCTGGGATGCAAAGCTGTAGTGCTAAATGCAGCCAGCTCACACTGGCAGTCACATCCTACTGTCTGGTAACTAACGTGCTATGGGATGGCCTGGGTTTTACACTCCTGTCTTGTATTTTTAAGTGGCTTTCTAGGCATGTTTGCCTTATTTACAAAACAGATGGAGGAGATACGTGTTCCAGACTTTAAAATGAAAGGTGTATTTATTTTTTTCCTTGCTCAGGGAGAGGTGGGGATTCCTTCCCACAGGATGGAACCTTTGTAACAAGTCCATACAAGGAGTATGGAGTTCCCCTTCTCAGGAGCACAGTCTGTATTTCTCCCTCAGTTTTGCATTTTCCTACGAATATATTTCCTAAACTATCATATTTTGATTCTATTCCTAATATTTTGATTCATTTAAAAGTGATATTTCCAATTAGAAACAAAACCAAAAAAATTTGAACAGGTACTGGTTCCCTGCAATTTTTAAAGGTATTTAAAAATATGCTTTTCCGAGTGAAACATTTCACTTAAAGCAGCATCCTTCATACCATGATTTTTTTTTTCCTAGGCAGTCAAGATGAGGCTGGTACCTGTAATGCAGAACAGCAGGTCCAATTACTTTAAAAAAAATATTCTTTGCAGAAGAATTTAGCTTGATAAAGCTAAAATAATACAAGTTAGGAAGCATAATAGAAATGGAATCTGCCTGGAGCACACAAACCAAAGCTGGAGCACAAAACAAGGCTTTGATATTTCAAGCTGCCTATAACATAACCAATGTCACACACTAATTCCAAATGGGTGGGGGGAAGTCAAATTTAATTGTGAAAACAGAAACAATATTTTATTTTACAGTCTTTTAGAGACCCACATATACTAAAATGTGGTGCTTTTATTTGTAGAAAGCTTCCTCAGTCAGGTCCACTGAGGGTCTTGGGATGTCCCCTGAAATGTTTGGATAAGCAGAGCAAAATATTCCCACTTCCTTTACAGAGTTTAAAGACTCGTTTGGGGGAAACTGGCAGTGGAGTAGAATTGACTTTTAAAGTCAAATTCTGCGATGTTTGAAAAGTAATTCAAGACTGTGTTTGAGAGAAGCTGCAAAGCAGAGCACAGGAAAGGAGACACTTGTCTCCCCCAGATCCAGCCCAGGGGAGAAGGCAGCAGCAGCACTGGGGAACCCTGGTGCCCTTTAAGACCAACTTCACATATTTCGGTTCCATCATCAGCTTTAGGGAACATGGAAAGAAGTTCATTCAACAACGGCTTTTGTTCCAAACCCTGAGGTGGGGGTTCCCAGGGGCCCAAAGCACTGTCAGCCACAGCAGCCAGAGGGACAGGGGAAATGACCATCACCAAGGCAGCCTGGGACAAAACAGAGCTGTGCATCTGTCCCTGGAACGGGGCCAGTGCTGCAGGTGACACGGGGCTCAAGGAGGGGCGTGCGGGAACCCACCAGGAATGTCACTCAGGGCACCTGAAATGCTCTCTCTGCTCACTGGCATTTTATTCGGGGAACATTGAGCATTCTGAGCAGCTGGATGAAGTTATCCAACTCACTGCTGCGAAAGGAAAAGCACTTGACACCTCAACACTGGGCCTGAGAAGGCAGAAATGTGCTGGGTGGTGTCACCACAGCCCAGTGGCTCTGGGTGACACACAGGGCAAACCCACCCTGTCAGTTGTACGGGCTGAGCAGAGACAAGGAAACAACAGCTGTTCAGAAAAGACTGAGCATTTCTGTGGTTGGGAACTGCCCTGGACCCCCAGGACTGTTTGCACAAAGCATGAGGGACCTTCAACCTCGGCCCTTCCCACCCAGCAATGCCCCCCCAGAGCCCACGGGCATCGGGACTTTTCTGCCTCTGGAATTCCAGCTATTCCGAGGGATAAATCCGAACCAGAGCCTCAGAGCCCAGGGCCTTTGGAAAACTGGTGAACAAAGCAAGGCTGGGATTTCTCATAATCCTGCCACTATAAAAATATGACAGCTTTTCCTTTTTGCAAGACATCCATAAGTAATCCAGATAAAAATCCAGGAGGTCCAGCCGAGAGCCTAAACCACAGTGTTATGAGGCATATTATTAAGAATAAAAATTTTCTTCACTCTGTACAGAAAGAAGAGAAACAAGTTCAATCAGCCAAACATGTCCCAGGTTGTCTGTGCCTGATGTAGGTCACCAGTTCCCAAGAAAAGCCTCATTAGTTCATACTAATGACCACTTCGAGAGAGCTTATTCTACAAGGGATGAAAAATGGATTTAAAAAAGGTTCAGAGAAGCCTGTAATGGTCAGAATAAAAGTATAACAGTACATATCACATTAATCCAGTAGTTTGTAATACCTCACATAATTTCAAGTATATTGTTTTATATTCTGCACCACAGATTTGTAGCAATGAGAGCCAACCCACATTGTGTGTGTTTGTTTGTTTGCTTTAAACATAGAATAATTTCTAGTCACTGACTGGAACGGATCAGGAGGAAAACTGCTGCAAGTTAATATAAACAGTGTCTATGAAAATGCACTATTAATTTGATGTATTAAATCCTTCAGAGGTTCTAAAAAAACCTTCCAATAAAGTTAAGTTAGACATTTCCTTTAACATTCCTCATACAAAGTAATGCACCAAGTTTTACTCACTTAGATTTCAAAGGAGGAAAGTCCAGCATGTTGTTTATTGAAAAGGATGTTTTTTCTCTTCAATGAGAAACATTGCCCAAAAATTAACACCAAAATGCCCGTCATTACCATTCTGGTTTGAACTGCCACCACAGGAGAGCACAAAGGAGTCCCTGTTGTCATTTTTGCTCTCCAGTAGGATATTCATAATACTCCTGTGGGTGCTGCATCTACAGGCAATGTTCAAACACAGGTAATACTAGTTAAGGTAAATTAAATGCTAACAGGTTTTGTTGCCCAAAGTTCTTGCTTTCCAGTTTAAATACATACAGTTATTTTAGGATTCTTTTGAAGTTCTGGCAGTAAGCTATAAATAGTAAGAGCATAAGTCTATTTTCTCCTTATTAGTGACAATCATTTATTCACTATATGCCCTTTTACCAGCTTTAATCTTTCCTTGAGAACTTACTTGTCCCCTTATTCTACAGTAGAAAAACAGTAGTAGTTCTTCCCCATTTATCTGTTTGCACTCTCAGCTGGGAAGTTCAAAGGTTTTTTCCATTTTACCAAAATCTTCCTCCCCAGCGTGCTGTAAAATTCTATTACCAGCTAAGGTGACCAAAACTGAACAGTCTCTCCATTTACCTTTCACTTTCCTTCAACAGGGATTTTCCAGTTCTCCTATGATGACTCATCTAAAAGCTCAGTTTTATGAAGGAACAACAGGAGGCAGAGAGAAGAAACCAGTGGCCAGTGTATGGCAATCAGAGCTCAAAGATGAGCACAGCAGTCTAAGACAAAGAAAGTGATAGATGGGAAACAGAAATACCCAACAGATGTTCCACAGGTACAGATACTTCTCCAGCAGGACAATATTCCCATAATTTGACTTTCTAGGGCCTAATTTCACTAAATTAATCTACCCTAAGCAACGAAGAGAAACAAAATCCTCATTCCTCCATCTCACACACCCAAAACCCCAGCAGGATGTGTCCTGTCCTACTGAGCAGCATCATCCTGAAGGCCTCTGAACCAGTGTGAGCAATGGCAAATAACCCTGAGGGCTCTTTGGTGATTTCCGAAGTCCTTCCAGTGCCAGCACACCCAGAATTCCACAACATCCCAAGCAAAGCCAGCGGGCATTGCCCATGCTGCTGGTTTTATCTGCTTGGCACCACTGTGTGACTGGGTCAGCAAAAGTCCTGTCCCAAAAGCAGCAGCTCCTGCCCAGGGCAGCCTGTATTTGTCCCTCTAGGCTGCAGACAACTGGCACTGTAATGCCATTTGAGGCTTAGCTTGGAAAACACTGGCACATTCACACACTAATCCCCCCCAAACCCAGTCACTCACCCAGATGGCATCTGAACAACAAACAGGGAAGGGACCGTGTCCTTCAATACTCCAAACATTAGAAAAGAAGCAATGCACAGAAATCAGGGGTCCAGGAAAGCATGGACTGGGGCTCATTGCTTTGTTACTTCAGTTGGTAATGCCAAAACCTCATTGGCTTTATTGCAGAAAAGCTCACAGTTGGAGAAACAGCTCACAGTGGCACTCCAAAAACTAAAAGTCACAGCCCTGCCTAATCCAAATAGCAGCTTGCCAATCTGTGCATTTTATAGCATTTGTTCTACCTGAAGAAAAAATTATCTGAATTTGTGGTCCCCACACACAGAGTACACTAGAAAGAGAACAGCAGGAAGTAACCAAGAGGGACAGCTCAAGCAATAAAAACATAGAGAAAATCAGAATTTAGAACAGGATAAAACCTCTTTTTTTGACTACATTATTTCAAAGAATTCCAGATACCAGTAGCGGATTGTAAATTGTTTAAATCAAGGTGAGAAGAAAATTCCAGGCAATTGTATTTAACTGTCTGAAACAGAAATTACCCTGATTAAGCATTAAGCATCTACCACCAAGGCTGGGTTTGGGGAGTTTTTCTGTTTGTTTGTTTGATTTTTGGTTTGAGTAAGGGCTTTTGTACACATCCATGTATGACCACACATCCAGAGGGATATACATAGGGATGTATACTGGAGTGTCCATTGGCACTTTGCTCTTCCAAACACTACAGAAAGCCTTTAAGATTCAAAGAAACAATCGACAAAGCAGAGGTTTACTGGTGATGATAAAAATACTTGCACCTCCATCTGCAGAAGTAACATCAAGCTGCCAACAAAACTAATAGAAGTTATTTAAGTAAGTACTTTTTTCCAAACTAATAGAAGTTACTTAAATAAGTACTTTTTTCTAAACTAATAGAAGTTACTTAAGTAAGTACTTTTTTCCAAAGTAATAAAGGTTACTTAACTAAGTACTTTTTCCCAAAGTTCTGAAACAAAAATCCTTCTCTACCTCAGCAGAAGTGGAGATACACATTTTCTGCCCTCTAAATGGAGATAACACAAGTGATAAAGACGGTTAAACACAAAACTGAAGGATTTTAATTAGAAATACATATTTTTAAAGCACATCAGCTGTTGGCTGCAAGGAGACACCGAACAAAGCGCTCCAGAGAGAGCAGAGAACTGGGGACACAAAACCCCATGTCCTCCTACGCGTGATGCCAATGGAAGCTGGTTTCCCCCAGAGGAAGGGATCCCCATCTAGGCCCGTGTGTGACACCCCGTCCCCTCCCGGGCCGTGCTGTCCCGCAGGTGTCCCGAGGAGCCTCTCCAGCCTCCAGCACAGGGCTCCGGTTACCGAGCCCGGCGGTGACCTGGTGTGACCCCGACACCCGCAGCTATTTTCAGCACCGCGCTCAGGGGCAGCTGGTACCACCCCAGAACACCAGAGACACGAGGCAGTGCTGCACGGGGGAGAACTCTGCCTTGGCTTTGCTTTCCCGACGGTTTTATAGCCCGAGGGGTTTGTTCTGTCCGGGTTCCCCACACAGAACCGCTGCTGAGAGGTTGGGGAGGGCACCTGAGATGAGGCTCAGGCCCCCCTGTAAACACCTCCTCCACTTTCACACAACAGCAGCAGTAACTGAGAGTTCCAAGACATATTTCTTCTTACCAGTGATCAGTAAGGACATGAAATCACTGTGTCCACAACGAAACCCTCAGACTTCATGAGAGAATTATCCCAGGCTGGTTTGGGTTGGAAGGGACCCTGAAGCCCATCCCATCCCACCCCTGCCATGGGCAGGGACACCTCCCACTGTCCCAGGTGGCTCCATCCTGGCCTTGGACACTTCCAGGGATCCAGGGGCAGCCACAGCTTCTCTGGGCACCTGTGCCAGGGCCTCCCCACCCTCACAGGGAAGAATTTCTTCCTAAAATATAATGAACTTCTGCACAATGTTTCTCAGGGAAGATCCCACAGCTGCTTCCTCTTCAAAAAAAATGGCAGAAATCTTTATCATAGAGAAGGTCCTACCCTATCCAACAATTAACAGTTATTCCTAGATAAGCATTGTGAAAGGAATGTACAACCACTTCCAAATATAAGTGCTGGTGAAATTAAAGTGAAATTTTGCAATTGCTCTGTAGAGGGAAAGATAAACACTGCAAGACACTTTAAAACATACCTCTTAACAGCAAAAATCCACTAACTTTAACATGTATTAGACTGCTTCCTTTCTAAATGAAATGGTCTCGATATTCCATAGAAATGGACATTTTTAAGGTTCTGATATTTTAACTAGTACCTTATAAATATGACCTTTCACAAAGGCATTGCAAGTGCTGCACCATTTCTCAAGTTCATTTGTTAAAAAGGCAATTGAGGTGCATCCATTCCTCACTGGAGTCACCAAGGAAAAAGGCAAGAATAATCTGCTGACACCTTTCAAGGCACTATGACAACCTACCGTGGACTGGCAGTCAAAATACTCTTAATCTCAGTTTGACCTGTGTTTTAGATATACCCTCTCTAGGTTAGTAGTAAAAAAAAAAAAAAAAAAAGAGAAATTTTAAAAGGAGCAGCACCCAAACAAACAAATTAAATTATAATCCTGTATCTTGTACAATTTATGGATAGGTTTGCATTTGTATTACTGCCATTTCTTTAAAAGCACAGTAAACCAAAACATTTCACATACCCTGACAGTTCAAAATACTGAATATGTTGTCACCAATCAATTTTAGTGTCCAACACCAACTGGGTGTTTTATTGTACTCTGAAATTTTAGCCCAGTATATCCTTAAATCTGAGACCCTGACAGCATTTTTGTTGCTATGTAAGATTCTGTTCAAGTTACATTGACACAACAGAGACAATTATTTAGTGTGATTATCTTTGGAATGGCCACTGAAATAAAGTGTTTAGATTCCTTAACAAACCCTTAAGAACAAGGTCACTAAACAACTGTTTAACTGATCATATTACATGTTCAACTTCATGTAAGATCTTAAGAAAGAGAAATAGGATGGGGTCATGAAATAAAGGTTTCATTCTACTCATTTTAGACAGTAACCCTGGTGCCAGAGGCAGGATGCTTTCAGAGACACTTATTCAATAAACTTAATTACTTTATGCTCGTTCTATGTCAAGTTAACACCTGAATTAGTTTTCACTGCAGGACAAACTCCATTAGGAACACTAATGCTTGTTCTTAATGTTCTGTAAGAGGCACAACACACACACTCAAAAACCACATTCATAAGTTAACCTTGCACTGCAGCAGCTTCTGAATTAGCAGCAACTTCCAAATTAGCAGCAGCTTCTGTATTAGCAGCTTCCTGCTGTGCCTCCTCCACAGCAGGGGATGTCTCTGGAGCCAGCAAGTCATTCTCCCCTCCAGCTTCTGGGAACTCCCCAGAGCTCTCATCCTGTGCTGTGGGTCCAGCAGCATCTGCTGCTTCAGCCTCTTCCGTGGCTTTCTCTGCTTCAGTGACTTCATCCACCTCTTCGTCACCTTTTAAGGATTTATTTAATACAATAAAGAGAGTAAAATGCATACATGCAACAAACACTTCATCAACTACTTTTTACCATCATCCTCATTCAAGTTTCAAATGGGAAGCTAAGCTTTGGGATCAGAATTAACAAAAAAAATCTGCCAAAAAGCAGTAATTAATCCTCCTATATCACTTGGCACAAAATAAAAAAAAAAGATGTTTACAAGATGAGGAAACCATATTCTTAATTACTGAGCTCAATAACTGCTCCAGTGGACTAAGAAAAGAAACTGTGGCTTAAAGCAAGTGACTCTAAGAGGTGGGAGTGCAGGGAAGGATAAAAAAGGACTTTGCCAAGTGTTGCTTCCAACCACCTCTATTTTCTTCTCACAAGTCCCAACTCTTTTTTAAAGACTTGTCTACACTGCTGTGGGTCCGACTCTTTAGGGCTGAAAAACAGTGTTTCCCTGTCATGCATTACTTCAAACTCAGCTGAGACAAGTCATAAAAACTAACAGCACAAAGCAACAAAGATGCACAGTCACCATGCAAACATGCACTAGCACCAAGTTAGCAAAAGAGAGTTATGTCCCAGGTGTTCAGGTTCACCACTCAGAAACAACTCACCGTGTGAAAAAAGAGAACTGGAAATAAAGTTTGTAACACAGTGTGAACTGTGTGAGGATTGAAACAAAGGAGCTTAAAGAGACATAGTCAGAATTTATTTTACTCTTTTATAGCTGTTTAAAAACTAAACAGATTGATTTTATTTCTTGGTTTTCTTATGCCAGTGCAAGCCTACCTTTTTTCTGTGCTCAGGTTTAAAGACAAGTAAAAATCAAAACTTTGCATTATGCAACCTGATCATGTCCCTTTAAGAAAACACTGTATTTTAAAAAAAACCCCACAACTAAATTCATTACACAAAGAACAGACTAACAGCCAAGCTCAGCATTCAGTACACTTTATTGGACAGTCAAATATAGATGCATTCATTCAGAACAGCCAGCTTCTCCATCTCACAACTGCCTTCTACAAAGCAGATTCAGTAATAAGCTCAATATGGTTTGGCCTTGCAAACATAGGTAGTTCTTTTAAAGTCTCACAAGTGTGGAGTGTTACAATAGGAGGTACAAAGGCATCCCAAGGTAGGCTGCAAGGTGAACGACTGTCCTTTGTTTGTGTTTAACTTCCTCGGGTTTGGAAAGACATTTCCCTTGTATTTTAGTCTGGAAAGTGTAAAAGCAGAGTATAAATTAGAAAGATTGAATCAGCTTGCACCAAGTTCAAAAGAAAAGTCATAGCTAAAAAAGAAGGAAATCAGGAACAAGTTTAAAGGAGACAAACACAAATGGACAACAAAAAAACCCCAGTATTTGCTAAATAAGCAACTAGAACGTCCTGCAAGCCAAACATCATTTTACAGTTCAAATGATGTCCCAGATTTCCTACTGCTACTTCAAGTCAGGCTTCTGCCAGGGGCTTTTATATCCCTGCCTAAATCTGAGAATAGCTTTCAGTTTAAAAGAGCTACAGGAGATTTGCTATCAGATCTTTTTTTCAAATATCTGGCATCATTACTTAAAATACCATTAAATATAACTTCAACCCTCTAATAAACAAACAAGGCTAGAACAGGATTTGATTGTTTCTCTCGTTTTGACAGTTCTCTGTAACAGACATTTTGGGTTCAGGCAGGAGTGGAGTTTTCTCCTGATGAGAAACCACAAAAACCCTGTGAGAACACCCTTTCCCTGATCAGCTTCTCCCCAGTGTTAAGTTCTCCCACCTAGAAAGTTCTTCAGTCATGACAGGACACGCAGCAAACACAGCATGAACGTGCTGTTTGGCATCCAGCTGTTCTGTCCACCTCCTCATATTGCTACCAGCCCTGTCTGACAGCTTATTTTAAGCTTGATTTAATTTGCTCCCCCTCCCAAAAGATACCAAATTACTTTGAGAACTGAATTTTTAATTGCTGTTATCAGCAATGCTTACTGTGAAAAAGTTAAGGACTGACTCTAAAGAATGCCCAGGGGAAGAAGCTGCAGTGGCAATTCTGGGAAAAGCAATTCTATGGTAACACTCTGTGCTAAGGGACACACACAAATATGACTATGCAGGGAACAGGAGGGAGGAAGAGGGATGTTAACTTTTTTGAGAAGGCACACAAAGGATTCTGTAGGAAAAGTAGGGGCAGAAACCTCTTTTGGGAATACACAGTTAGGAATGAAGAAGGATTGTTAAAAAGAGCTGATTCAATGGTAGTTTTGTATTGTGAATTGGAATTGTCTACTCAGAAGTCCAACTCAAAATTCACTGAATGGTCTTAGAAACATTTTGGACTCCTGATGGACTTCTTCCTATGAGTGAAAAGGGAGGCAGCAACCCTCTGCCATTGGCTGTGACATTTCTGTAAGTGACTCAGCAGCACAAAGCATTGGGTTATGGGGTGTCTAGAGCATCCCACTCCAACATTTTGGCAGCCTAGGGCTAAAACTCAGTACCTTGCAGGAGAGAACCTCAAGAGAAAAGAGGGAGCACACTGACATCGTTGGGAGTGCACTGGAACTTTCTGTAATGCTTCCACACCCACTGTGTTCCTCTGTGGCAGTCAGGATGTACTGAGGGTAACCCTCACTTCTGCCCTGAGCAGCAGGAGATCAGCTCACCACGAGAAATAAATGATCTACTTTGGTCCTGGTTAGATTTTTTTTATTTTAGGGACAAGGAAGGATTGTATTAAAATTAAATTGTATTAAAATTGTGTCTGAATTCTCAGCATTTAAAGAACAGAGTCTAAAAACTGTGTTGCTTCCAGCTGCTTAAGAGAAGGGAAATGAGGGTGTTTTATCATTTTAAATCTTAAAATCTGTTAATTTTAAAGTTCTAAAACTAAAGGATGTGCTGTGGAACTTCAAGGCTACCAACTTCAAAAGAAATAGTTATAGAGGCAGACAATTCAAATCATGTTCTCTCATTGAAAACAAAATTTAAACTCAGCATACTTTATTCAAATCTATTCTTTGTGTGCATGCTAACATATTAAATCAGTTCCCTAGATGTCAGCATCAGAAAAACTAAGGAAGAGCTTCAAGTGCTCTGCTTTCAATAGTTTATATTTTTTATTTAGTAGTTATTAAAAAAAAAATAAGATCCTTAAGTAATTTTTCTAATTGCTTTTCCTAGCAAGGCTGTGCTTGTCAAAGTTCTCTCTTTTACATTAATGCCACCGTAACACTAATTAATGGAGACAGAGACAACATTCCAATACAAGTATTTGAACTAACATGGTCTAATTATTCAAGCATGGAGAGCTAACTAAGGATTTGCCATACATTCATGTAGTTCCTGCTTTTCATTTAACCCTAAATTAAAAAAGGACAAAATCAAAGTTTTGGGGCAAAAAAAAATTGGTCTAATTTAGAGTATTTTTAAAAAATGTAGGGGCTTTTTTGTTCCCATTGAACTGTGTTTCCTGATGGCACATGGCCTAGACCCAACCTGTTGATTGAGAAAAAGATATCACCTTCTCCCTCCCACAAGAAACAAAAAGAACAAAACTGATTTTGACAGCAACATGCAATCAGTCAGGTCTCATTAAGCTTCCAGTAAATCAAATACCCACTATACAATTAATGGTTCACACATGCACTCTTTCCATCCACAGCCACTCCCACAGGTGGATCACAGGCCAGATTCACTGCCCAGACACCGAGACCATTCCCAAAATTAGTGTGGCAGCAGCTTTGTAACAGAACAACACTGCACAACCACGTGTGCTTTCACCCCCACAGCTCAGACAGGGACTTGGACAGTGCTAAGGCTGGATCAGACAACCCAGGAACCTGTTCCAGGTACCCAGGGAACAAGAGGGAAGAGCTCAACTCACCCTTGCTTGACCAAGGGTTGCTTTTCCTGCCCTCAGCTCTCTCATGAAGAACATTCATGTGGTCAATGTACCTGCTGCGGGATGAGCTGACTGTTCTGTAGGCCTGAAAGGAAATTATTCCTAAACTCATTGCTACATCCCCACAAAGTCACCAAACACAAAGAGGGGAGAGGGAGAGAAGGGTGTTTTTTAAGCAAGGGCTGCTGCCCATCTTAAAAGGCATATAAAATTTATGCTAAGCAAGGTTAAAAAAAATTAGCAATCTGCTATACTAGCATATTTATGCATTTCATATCTGTCCATTGTTAGAAAGCAAATCTAATATACCATGCATCTTTTGAAGTGCTGCTGTGTTTCAGGTATTGAAAACAGTGCTTTAAAAGATAATTACAGTAAGACTATTATTAATTTTCTAATGTGGTAAAAACGTGACAGCAAGAGAATTTGTCATTCCTCCAGATAGGCAATCAAACAAGTTTGATATTTTGAACAAATAGCTACTTAGCATTCAAGAGGATTATTTTGTGGGACAGGGAACTGTGTACCTCTCTGGGATGTGCTAATCACTATCTCAGATCTTGGGGAAGAGGGGTGGAAGTAAGCTATAAAATGGAGGTTTTAGGGATGTGAAGCACAAAATCTGATATATTTAGAAGCAGGGAAGAGAATGGTTACCAAAAAGCTTAACAAAAGCACATGTTTACAACACTTTAACACGCTTTTTCAAAGTAATATTCTTTCTTTTCGTGCCCAAATTAACAAGGTTCATAATCTTCCCCTTGCAGCTCCAGACAGCTTATTTCACATCTGTCTTGCCCATTTTGAGCTATTCCTAATGGTTATGGTTGACAAGAAGAGGCAAGGGGTTAGAGGCAGGTGCCTTACTCCACATTTGGACACGTTCATTTCATGTGGTTTTAAATACGCTTTCCACCAAGAGGGACCCAGCACCAGTTATCAGAGTGACAGGATTCTGAACACACTTCATCCCACACCAACCCAGCAAGCACAAACAGCTCCACCCCCAAACACTTACGTAAAATAAACCACCACAAGCAGCAACGCCAGCAAGGAGATAGACAATCATGCTCTCTCCAGAAGAGCCAGGGACGCTCCCAGACGACATCTGGCGAAGAGGTGCTACAAAAAACAGGGAGTAAACTCGCGTAAAGTGCTGCTAAAATACTATCACGAAATAGAACGATGGGATTTGAACACCGTTTGGGAAAGGATGACTGAAAAAGATGTAACAAAACAGAGATACAGCTTAGAGATGTTTCCTACAACAGAGTAACAAAGGGTGCCCAGCTGAAGGAGGTACATGGCTGAGCTCCTCCTAAGAGTTTTTCTGTGAACTATGCTGTCTGCCATCCGCTTCCCAGTTCTGGATACAGTCTACACAGACTACGGAATGTAGAAAAAAAAAGAACGTAAAAAGTTCCTCATTAAGGTATGGAAAAGAATTAATCTGTCCTTATTCCTTATGATCAGGAGAGGCAACAAATTCTTCACAGTTTAATAACAGAGAATTTTACAAAAAGCCTTTTCCTTTGAATTCCCTTCACTCCCAAACAGACTGCTGACATGGCAATACATACCCCTAACCTCATGAATTGGCCAACAGGGCAGACAGGTAGGATTACGCAATTTTATGCCCTGTACGGCATATGATGGGTACATGTTCTCTAACAGCAGTGTTACACGTCTGTTTGTGGCCACTGGTGCTGTAGCTTTGATGCTGCTACAGTGCTGCATTCATCTGCACACCTCAAAGAGGGACCCACAAAAACCACGCGCAATTCTCTCGCTCAACAAAGCTTTCTGCTGAATTTCGAGACTTGATCCCGGATGAGAAACGTCTCATCGAAAGAGTGCTCACGGAAGACAAAATGGCTCTGAGCACTGCAATTGCCAGCTGCAAAAATAGTCGCAATCTCAAAACGTGGACATCGTGTGCCAGATTATGTTTAGCATCATCTGTCTCATGACACACTTCTCGGACTCCTCTTCAATAGCCAGGCATCCTGTCCTAATGGATTCGCCTACATCTATATTTTCATTCCGCAGCAGTTTCTCGTTAACCCTCCTCCCCGAGGCTGCTGGCGGTGGCAGCAGAGTAGTCAGCGCGCTGCCACCACCCAGCACGGCTGGCACATTTTATTGCCGTCGGTTACACAACCCGCGATGCGCCAAACAGCCGCGGCCGCGGCACACCGGGCGGATCCCGCTCCCTCCCTCCCTGCCGGGGCCCCGCCGCTCCGGCTGCTCTCCCCAGGCTCCG